>LPNX010536331.1:194961-303137 GCA_001517045.1 Pseudotsuga menziesii
AGAGTAACAACCTATAATGGCTCTGATACCATGTAGAAATTCAGGCCAGAAGTAGATTAATTTTACCCACAACAATTATCAATTGATCATGAAAAATTGCTAACAATGGAGACTGAATATGGAGCTGTAACACAAAATTATATTAACTGAGTGTACAATAGCCAACCCTATAATAAAATAGGTTGCTGAATATATAGAATACATCAATAGGTCGAATGCATAAGGAGGCATCCAAAACTAGCATAAATCAAGCTTACCCAAAATAGGCAAATCCCCCATAGGTGTAAAAAGCTCATCCCAAATATGTCATGAGGCTCACGAATTGGAAAGGGCACATGGGAAAGCTAATGAGTGGTGGAATGGCAGCTCATACATGCTTTTGCATGGAGGAAAGAGTGGAGGATGAAAGGGGCAAAAAACAAGTTCACCTCACCTAGTCTTGCTTTCCTATGTGCCTTTAAACACTAAAAAAGTAGGCATTAAATCAGAAAAAGCAGAACGACACCTAGGAGGCCAGGAATAAAGCATATTTGATTCCTAAGGATTTCCCAAGTGCTACATGAGTCAAAGATGGCAAGTTTGACCTCTATGGATAGGCAATTAGCAACTTGCACATGGTGGGACTCATGAACTAGGAAAATAAGACAAAAATAAATGAATTAATGTCTAAGTGGGTAATACTATGGGTTTGATTATTCTAATAGAAGTCTAGTACCAGGCTTTTGGGATTCCCAACCGGTGCAGACTAAGACCTTAATAATCAATTCTAAAAACCAAAGGATAAGGAAGAATTAGGGATTTTATAAGTATATTTTTAGGTGGATAACATCATTTATGCATTTTTAGAACATTTCTAGATAGTTAAAAAGTGTTTGGGTGTGTTTTGGGAAAAACTAGGAAAATTGGCCTAGAGATTGTCTGTGTAGAGGAGGCATCCCAAAAACTATAAGGGCTCAAATAAATAAGGTTTTATGAGTTTTTTTGGGGTTTCAGGTGATTTTTTTATCTATATAAACCTATATAATGAAATTTTAGAGCAAAAACAAAGTCATGGCAACGAAAACAGTAAAAATAGTCAAATTTGACTAGCTAAAGAGCATAGGTAAGAAAATAAAGATGAAATTTGATTTTGTACTTTATCATATATAGAAATAATTATTATAATAGTTTTATTATACTATATTAAATATATATAAAATCATATATTATTATCATGTCCATAAAATCACTGTCAATTTATAAAAAACTTACAAAAGGCTCATTAAATGAGCATTGGAATGCCTCTCTAACTGAAAATTTGGAATTATGACATCATGGAGCATACATATTTCTCTATATCATATATAGTAATTTTAATAAAATGAGAAGAAGCTAAAAAATGGTTTGGAGGAGCTGATATCCTTCAATGGTGCCCAACACTAAAGATTAGAGGCTTGAGACTAACACCCGACATCAATCTTGCATTCATGAGAGAATAAGTGAAGTATCCTTCAATGGAGCTCAATTTATAAAGATGAATGGATGATATTTTATATTGAACTTGGTCTTCAATTTCTTCTCCTTGTCTCTCTTTGGTTGCACTTAAGAATAGAATGGAATATAGAAGAGATCGAAAAGCTTGGGGTCCATTACCCAAAGTAGCTGAGGCAGATCACTCAAACAAGAAGCTATGCTTCACTTAACATCAAAATAATGATGATAAAAATTTGTTCAAAGGAATTGGAAGCATTCTTTTATACAATGAGTGACTTGTTGAAAAATTCATCCAACATGTTGTGCAAGGCATCCACTTGTAAACACTAACCCTAACCCTTGAGTGCACCTTCCTTGAGGAGATTAGCAAGTTTGAGCTTTAGGTAATGTTTCGTTGCTTTGCATCCTTCAACCAAATTAGAAACTATGCCCTCCTTGAATAAAAGTTTCCTTATTTATGCCTGACTTATCTTTTTTGCACTTTTATACTTTTCAAACTCCCTTTCTTTTCCCTACTTTTGACAGTTGCTATCTTTTTTATGAAATGTTTATTTTTCTTGCTTTTGTATTATTGCTAATTTTTTATCCTAACAAAGTTGGATTTCCTAGTCTGCCCTCCTTTCTACTAGAACATAACTCATTTCCTAAATTAATTATTCTCCATTATAATTATTTATGTACAAAAGCCAAAATTGGAAATTTAATATAATGAATGCCTCAATAGTATTAATTTATCAAAATTCCTAGGAAGAATTAAATTAATTCAGTTTTTAAACCCCTAGGAACTGCCAAGGTCAACACTTTAATTTCCTTCAAGGAAGGCACATGAAATTGTCGCACCATCACGAGCATCACATCTCACTGCATTATCATGAGCATCAAACCTCGCTGCATCATCACGAGCATCACATCTCATTGCATCGTCATGAGCATTACATCTCATCGCATCATGATGAGCATCACATCTCATCACATCTTGAGCATTCCTTAAAATGCCACACATGAAAGAACACCACAACATTCAAAAATTAATGCAAAATCACCCACAACATAAAGAATGGTGGAATATCATTGTCTACAAATGAATACAAGACCAGAACGTCCATAAATGAATGCAAGACTACAACTTTCACAAATCAATGGAAGACCACAATGTCCAAAAATGAATGTAGGATCACAACGACTGCAAATGAAGTCCAAACCGCAATGTCCGCAAATGAATTCCAAACCACAACAAGTGCAAATGAATTCCATACCAAAACAACATTTGTAGGAACATAGATAAATTCAAATGGCCTTCTCTGCACTAGCATACCTCTGCCATTTCATCATCAATGATGATCACATCTTCACTCCCTATTTCTAGGGAGGTCCTTTTGAACTACCCCAAGCTTGTCTAAAAAATATTCAAATTTCACAAGGCAAAGGCTTACTCAACACATCTACAACTTGTTCCTCTATAGGAACATGATGGATATTCACAACTCCTCTCTGCACCATATCCTACATGTAATGATACTTGATATCTATATGCGTTGACTTATCATGAAATATCAGGTTCTATGTTAGTTTGATGCAACTTTGGTTATCATAATGAATATCAGGTTCATCCATCTCAGCATCAAACAATCCTTCCAATAACTTGTGAAGCCATACTAATTCACTACAACAAGAGCATGTTGCAATATATTCATCCTTAACTATACAAAGCACAACACCAATCTCATTTCCACTAAGCCATGAGATCACACTAGATCCCAAAATGAAACAAAATGCTAAAGTTCTGTTTTTGTCTTCATCACTTCCTTCCCAATATGAAGCAGTATAGCAACACAATTTGAACTCACTATCGGCTGCATATCTGAGTCCACAACCCAATGTACCCTTTAGGTACCTCATCACATGTTTTGCTACAACTAGGTGAACATGTGTGGGATCCACCATATGTTGACTCAAAGTGTTTACAACAAAACATATATCTAATCTTGTATTTTTCAAATACATCAGTGACCCAATAATTTGTCTGTATAGTGTGACATTTGTTCTTTCTGAAGAGTCATCATTCAAGATCTTCAAGTTTGTCACCATTTAAGTTTTCATTTCCTTACAATCCAACAACCCAAATCTCTTTAGGATCTCAATTGCATATTTTCCTTGGTTTAGGAAAATACCATATGGGAATTTCCATACTTCGTGACCTAGGAAGTAATGCATCATACCAAGGCCATTCATTAGAGTAAATTTGGATGAAAAATGACACTCCTAAGGAAAATGATAAAAAAATGCCATGTAGGGATTCTTTTATACTATTTCACTTTTATCAAAGCTACCTTAAATATATATTTTATATTAAAACCAATTTATGAGGATGAAGTTTAATGTAGTGTTTTCACCCAACATAACCAAAGAAAATTAAATATACAGTTCCATCTTAAAAGTTATTTGACCCAACGTTTCATGATGTATAGTATTATTATTATTATAATATATTAATTACATTATCATATTATTATATAGTAGTTTTAATATTAATTGTTGTTATATATCACTTATAATATTAGCTACAATTATACATTAATTATAAATTAATATTAGTTATGATATTAGTTAAAAGTTATTGGACTCAACTTTTACAGTTATTATAAAAATTTAATTATAATATAATATTATTATATTATAGTTACAATATTAATTACTAATTACTATTATATATTATTTATTAGTCACTTATTACCTAAAAGATGGGTGTGTATATTAGTTGAAAGTTATTGGAGCCATCTTTCGAGGGTTATTATAAAAATATTAATTATGATATATTTGTTATGATATTAATTACTATTACTATACATTATATATTGGTCATTTGTTACCTAAAACATGGATGGGTATTTGACCTAGTAATATTGTTGGACCGAGTTAAATTTATTGGACTGACTAATATTTTTGGACCAAGTTAAAGTTATCAGATCGAGTAATATTATTATATATTAGGTATGATATTAATTATTTTTACTATTATATATTATATATAGGTCAAGTTTTACCTAAAATATGTTAACATATTAATTGCGTTTTCAATATCCGAGATAATTTCGGGTAGCTTGGGTAGTGATGACATGGAATTTGAATTAGGGTTGAAATGACCATTTTAAGTTTAAATTTCCTTTAATCCATCTAAAATTTTTCTAGAAGATTCTTCTTACATTACTAATGAACTTCTCATCTCCTGTCAAAAATAAATCATCTACAACCTTATAGTAAAGGTCATAATCTGCTTTATGTTTGGTAATTCCCAAGATCACCAGGAAGCCATCAATTCTTCTGTACCATGCTGTGGTTTCTTTCTTCAATCCATATAGTGCTTTATTTAGTCTATGCACATGTGTTTTCTTATCATGTGTCTCAAAAATAGGAGGTTGTTCAATATACACTTCCTCCTCTATGACACCGTTTAGAAAGGATGTATTTACATCCATTTGATGTAACTTCCATTTCATCCTAGCTGCCAAGGAAAGAATAGTTATGAGTGAAGTATATCTTTCTACTTGTGAAAAATCTCTTTATTTTCAATCCCTTCCTTTTGAGATAATTCTCATGCAACAAATATTGCTTTGAACTTTTTAATACTGCCGTCTGCTAAGTGTTTTAACTTAAGAATCCATTTGAAGAGACCATTGATTTATCCTTTAGTATTAGCACCACTTCCCAAACATCATTCTTTAAGATAGATTGATATTCTTTGATGATCTATCGGATCTCAACTTATGTGCATTAAAAAGTTTAATGAATGCATTAATCAGTTTGATGAATTCATCGAATAGATTTAACAGTTAATTAAATGCTGAAATCTAATATAACAACAAACTAAATAGAAAATGAAACAACAAAACTGAAACAGAAATGAGAAACACTGAAACAGAGAGTCACAAATAGAAGTTGATAACAGAGCTCACCCCCTCCACTAGGCTACGTCTATGGGTCCCTCTCCAATGGGTACCGATCCAATTAATCTCTTTAAGATGGTACAAAATGGTTCTGGAATCAACTTCAGCAACTGCAAATAGAATGCTGTACAAATTCTTTAAGACCTCTCTTTTGGAAGTTACAATTAGCCCTCGAAAGGCAAAGAAAGCTGAATTATAACAGAGAATGTCGACTTCAAAAGAACAGCATCAGCGCACTTCATAGCAACTCCGCAAGTTTCTCATAATAGAAAAAATGAATCCCTACACTCTAACAAAATCTGAATCGCTTCCTCTGTCCCTAATGGGGCCAGAAAACCCTCTATTTAACGTTTTGGAAAAGTAACGGGTTCGACTCGTCTTTATCATCACAGCTGTTATCTTATTTATTATCATTACAACCATATGCTAGACTGAACCATGCAATCCCGCCAAATCACTGCATAAGCCTTATGTTACCACGACATTCCATATCCTCAAAACATTGCAATTAACTCCACGCACATGTGTTGACTCACAACACGTTGCAATAACCTGCAACCGAGCTATGCCACATGTAACATAACTGTTTGAGGTCACCACCAACTTCACCAATGTCACAGCATCACAGCATATAACCAATGTCGCAGCATCGCAGCATATGACCAATGTCACAGCATCGCAGCATATAACCAATGTCACAGCATCGCAGCATATAACCAATGTCGCAGCATTGCAACATATAACCAATGTCACAGCATCGCAGCATATGTGACTGCGCAAGCTGTGCGGCCCATGCAAGCTGTGCGGCCCATACAAGCTACACGGGCCATACAAGCTGCGCGGCCCATACAAGCTGCGCAATGTTATGTCAGACCGCGCGGCCCTTAAGGCTAGTCACACACTATGTTTAGCATATGTTATGTTCTTTGAACCATAGATTAATAGCTAGTGTACCATATTGGATCAGTGTAATTTTGAAGATGAATAATCCACCGGATTATTCCTCCCCATTGGAGAGATTTTGGACCGCCAAAAGCCTGAGTCACTCTGCAAGTAAGTGAGGGTACAGCTCCCTCACTTTTCCAATCTCCATCCATATTGCCTTGCTAGGATGAATGAATTCCTTTAAGCCCCACGCGAAGGTACTCAACATTCCCCCTTTGCAAAGTCCTTATATTTCTGTCAAGAATAACATCATCCTGCAACTCTTTCATGTATTCAGGTGCCATATCATCAACCGAAGGAATCTGTATGTTAGTTTCCTCATCCATGATCATAGGAGGCTCATACAATTTAAGATTCTCAACATTGACAACTAAATGGATTTGCATGTATGGAGGTAACTTTAAGCAAAAATCATTTGTACCGATCTTTTCCAAGATCTCAAAAGGACCATACTGGATAGGCTTAATCTTTTTACCTTCACCTTTCATTCTTTCTTTGGTGATATGTAACCAAACTCTGTCACCCACCTGGAATTGATGAGCAACCCGATGCTTGTCATGCCTGGCTTTGTACCTTTCCTGGCTCTTATCCAACTGTTCTTGAACTTCCTGCTGCACTACTTGGATTCTTTGGATGAATCTTAGAGCTTTATCTACATCATGATGTCCATCCACTGCATCTTTTCCAAAAGAAAAGTCCATCGGTGTTTTTGGCAGATAACCAAAACAAGTTTCAAAAGGAGATATTTTTGTGGAAGAATGAACTGCATGATTGTAAGCATGTTGTATATACTGCAACTTCTCATCCCAAAGTTTAGGATGTTTACTGCAATATCCCTTGAGAAGCTGAACCACTGTTCTGTTTACTACCTCTGTTTGCCCATCGGTCTGTGGATGAAAAGCTGTACTTTTCTTAAGTTTGGTATCCATAAGCTCCCATAAAGTTGACCAGAATTCTCCCAAGAACTGGGAATCCCGATCAGATACAATAGACATGGGTAGCCCAAAATGAACCCAAACATTTTGAAAGAATAGCTGAGCTGTTTGTTCAGCAGTGATCTGTTTGTTACATGGCATTAAGATACACATTTTTTCTGAATCTGTCCACAACAACATATAGATAATCATGACCTTTTCTAGACATAGGTAGTCCTCCTACAAAGTCCATAGAAATGCTTTCCCAGGGACGAGAAGAAACTAGAAGAGGTGTGTACAAACCCAATTTCCTATTGCTAGGCTTACTTGTTGCACACATAACACATCCTTGTATATATTTAGCTACAGTTTCTTGCATCTGAGGCCAATAACAATGATTCTGCAATATAGACAATGTTTTACTTACACCAAAATGTCCTGCAATCAATGAACTATTTGCTTCTCGAATCACATGCACTCTCTCTTTTTGTAGAATACAGAGTTGACCGAGATGATACAAGAGTTGATTATGCACATAATAGTTCTCTTCCTATTTACCATGTATTAGTGATGCATATACTTTATTAAAATATTTATCTTCTGCATACTGTTCAATATAACTTTGATGTGTTAATGAACTATTTTGAAGAATGATTGAAGCATTTGTAGGAGGCCTTGATAACATGTTCGCTACCTTATTATGAATTCCCTTTTTGTAATTAATTACGAGATGAAACTGTTGTAAGAATCCCATCCATCTTAAATGCCTACTTTGTTGTACTTTAGTTTGATATTGTAGATATTGAAGTGGCTGATGATCAATATGTATGACTGTTTATTTTCCCATTATATAATGTTTCCACTTCTTCACACTCTATACTAAAGCATATAATTATTTGTCATAAGTCGGATAGTTACTTACTGCAGTAGAGAACTTTTTTGAATGGTAACAGACTAGCTTCCTCCCTTGCATCAAAACGGCTCCCATGGCAAACCCGCTGGCATCGGTTTCAATCTCAAATGGCTGCTGCAAATCTGGAAACGTTAGAACTGGTGCTATGCTAATCCTTTCCTTCAAAGTGTTGAAGGCTCTCTGATGCTTTCCTCCCCACTGGAAAATCTCTTTGACGCTTGTCAACGCATGTAATGGTGCAGCAATGGAGGAAAACCCAGAAATGAATTTCCTCCAATACTGAACCACACCCAGAAAACTTCTAACTTCAGTAATAGTGTTAGGCCATGGCCAGTTTACAATGACAACAACCTTCGCTGGGTCCACTCACAGGTGGCCTCCACCAATAATTTGGCCCAGATATACTAAAGAAGTTTTGGCAAACTCACATTTAGACATTTTTACAGAAAGCTTCTCCTTCCTCAGTACATCTAAAACTTTCTTCACATGTACAATATGCTCTTCCCAGGTTTTTCTAAACACTAGGATATCATCCAGATATACAATTACAAAATCATCAATGAATGGATGAAAGACATCATTCATGACCCACATGAAAGTAGCAGGTGCGTTACAGAGCCCGAAAGGCATCACAAGCCATTCATACAAACCCTGTTTTGTTTTAAACACTATTTTCCAGGCATCATTTTCAGCAATACGGATTTGATGATACCCACTACGCAGATCCAATTTTGTAAAGTAAGTTGCATGTTTCAACTGATCAAGCAAATCATCAATGTGAGCAAGAGGATACCTGTTTTTAATGGTGATTTTGTTAAGGGCCCTATAGTTGATGCACATCCTCCAAGACCCATCCTTCTTCGGAACCAAGACTATAGGAGAGCCACAAGGAGAAGTACTTGGACAGATGACCCCTTTCTCAGTCAGCTCCTGAACCTGCTTCTTGATTTCCTTTTTCTGCATTATAGACATTCGGTACATGGCTATGTTCGGGAGTGGCACATCCTGCTACAAACGTATCTCATGCTGAATCTCTCTCTTTGGTGGTAACCCCTTCGGATCTTAAAACAATTCATCAAACTCAGAAATGATTTCAATCAGTTCATATTTATGTTTAGGATCAAATCCCTCAAAATATTTAGAGATCTCATCATTTTTCATCTTAACCATCATTAACACAAAATTCTTACTAGGATTTACCAGCCTCTTCATTTGTCCTGCAGAAACTATTGCTAGGTTTGTTCTTATCTTATGTGCTCGTACAATATATTCCACACCATCTTTAAAAAGATGATACTTATTCTGCTCTCTATAAAAGACTGCTTTCCGGTCATACAAATATGGACTCCCAAGTACAATTCCACAAATGTCAACTAGTACTACATCTAGTTCTACCTCATCCATAAACTTTTCAGTGATTGCAAATTTCAAAACACATTTCTTTTTTGTAACTTGCAATCGTGTATCATTAGTAACCCAACCAAGAGGATAGGATTTTTCATGAGGCATAGTAACTAAATGCAATTTCTTAACCACTTCTTCTGATATCAGATTTACTTGTGAACCACTATCAAACAATGTATCAATCTTTGTGTGATTTGCAATGATACGAACATGAAACAGTGCACTTCTATTTTTATCATTTTGCTTAGAAGTAGATGGCATATTTGTACTTGCACTAGAACTTGATTTTGCATCAATGGGAAGTGAGATAATTTTATTCTTACCCTAGATTCCGACAGCTGTAACCTTTGTTTCATCACCTGAGTTGGATCCCAAGTCTTGAATGACTGCTATAGTAGCTTTTGCTTTGCCTTTATCTTTGTTTCCTCCTGATCTGATGGATTATTCATCTTCAAAAATTACATTGATCCAATATGGTACAATGGTTATTAATCTATGTTTTTAACTCATATTCTAAACACCACGTAGTTATAGCCCACGCAATTATAGTCGCGCAGTTATAGCATAGACCGTGCAGTTATAGCCCGCACAGTTACAACCACGTAGCTTGGACACCGTCAAGTGGAACATCGCCTGGTTTGTGAAAAGCCAGCGCGGTCACGTTTGCTGTGACATTTGTGGATGCTGCAATGCTGCAATGCTTTGGATGTTGTGATGCTGCGATGTTATGGATGCTACAATGCTGCGACGTTATGGATGCTACGATGCTGCGATGTTATGGATGCTCCGACGTTTGTGGATGCTGTGACGTTGGGGATCTCAATTATACGCTATGAAATTTGAGGATGCTACGACGTTGTGGATGCTATGACATGCTGTGACATTTGTGGCATGCCCCGCAGATAAAATGGTAACATCAAATGCTTATTGCATTGGGTGCGCGATTAGTTGGCGGTTACATTATGTTAGCTGGCGGTTACGTTATATTGGGTGGCGGTTGCAATGTCACATTAAAAGGAAAATTTTGGTGGAACATATATGTAACGGATATCCATTGTTTGGTGGGTTGTAACATTTAATTGGCAAACAGAACCATTGCCACCTTTAGTAGAGGATAACATGATATGTGTAACGCCTTTTGCAACATCTCGGGGATATGGAACATCGTAGTAACATAACGCTTGTGCGGCGATTTGGCAGTATTTCATGGTTCAGTTTTAGTTATGGTTGTAACGGAAATAAAGAAGATAGCAGTTGTGATGATAAAACGAGTCGAACTGTTACTTACCCGGGGGGGACTGAACGCTATTATAAAGGAGATCTTAGCCACATTGAAAGGGGGGACATCGTTTTTTCTGTTATGAGAAGTTTGCAGAGATAAAAACAGAGCCTCGAGAGTTCAGCTGTAATTTATCCAGATTTTTGTTTTTATTTAGAAGTCGTCCATACTCTGTTATAATTTGGCTTATTTGCTTTTGAGACCAGATTGTAATTCCCAGAGAGGAGTCTTGAGGAATTTCTGTCTAGCATTCTATTTGTACAGCTGCTGAATTTGATTTTGCAGAGGCAGAGGAAAAGAGAGTTTTGTTGTTAATTTTCATATGTTGTTTTGTATGCAAAGTCAACTATACTCTGTTATGATTTGGCTTCTTTGCCTTTTGAAGGCCATATTGTAATTTCCAGAAGAGAGGTCTTGAAGGATTTGTACAGCATTCTGTTTACAGTTGTTGAAGTTGATTCCAGAACCATTTTTGTACCATCTTAAAGAGATTAATTGGATCGGTACCCATTGGAGAGGGACCCAGAGGTGTAGCCCAGTGGAGGGGGTGAACTCCGTTATCAACTTCTGTTTGTGACTCTCATCTTTATTTTTCTATTTCTCTTTCTGTTTCAGCTTGGTTTTATTATAGTTTGCATTTCACTTCTATTTTAAGCATTTAATCTCTGTTAATGCTATTTTATGAAGTAAGCAAACTGATAAACACATTCTTTATAAACTTTTAATGCACACAAGTTGAGGTCCAACGGATCACCTTCGTACTTCTTTGGCCTTAACTCCGGATGAAGTTTCCAACACTTAGAGACATCATGTCCCTTCTGACAATGCGAACATGTAGGATTTTCACCCTCTTTCTTAAAAGTAGCCATTTCTTTTTCCCCCGATCTTTACCTTTCGACTTGCTGTCAAATTTAAAGGATTTCTTCACAAAAGTATCATTAGCATGCTTACCCCTAGCTTCTAAATGTGTATCATGAACACATACATCATCCAAATTACTGGGGTTAAACATCAACAAAGTATACTTCAAATAAGAATGCATGCCACCAATGTACTTAAGAAGAGTTTCCTGTGTATTTAATGAAACATTCAATGCAATAGCCCTCTTTCTAAATTCATGAGTATAATATTGAATGCTTTGTCCTTTAGCTTGTCTAAACATTTTCCAACTCATAGTTAATTTTTGAATATGTCCTAAAGGATAAAATTGCTTCCTTAATACTTCAATGAATTCATTCCAAACTGAAATAATTTTACCATTCTTTCAAAGATATTGCTAAATCTTGCTCTCCCACCAAGTAAGAGCCATACCACTCATCGTCAAAGTGGACAATTGAATCCTGGAAGGGTCATCATTAATGCCCTGCACCCTACAATATACTTCAAGTTGCTTGATCCAATTGTCTAACTTTTCAGCATCTAAATATCCATTATAAATTGGCAATTCAAATTTAACATCCAATTTGAAATAAGGCATATTAGGATTTGCATTATTCGAATGAGAAGTATGAGAAGAAGAGAAAGTTTGATTAGTTTCAGGAGGATCACCATCACCTCCTACTCCTTTACCCTTTTCTTCCTTCTTCCTTTCTGCTCGCTCATCAAGTAGAATTTCCATCATGGCTTTCATGCTCATAAAAGCCTCCAAAAACTCAGTCTCTGAAATTACAGGTTTTTCCCATTCTGTATGTCCTTCTTCTTCCCCTCGTGGAGAATACATGGTTCTTGAGAATGTTCTCCTCGATCCAATCTCAGGATCTCCTTCGATTAATTCTCCTTCACCATGCTTTGATTTGGACCTGGTAAGCATTCACAAAATTGCACAAGCAGTTAACCTGCTCTGATACCATAATATGATCTGTCGGATCTCAACTTATGTGCATTAAAAAGTTTAATGAATGTGTTAATTAGTTTTCTAAATTCATCAAATAGTTTTAGCAGTTAATTAAATGTTGAAATCTGATATAACAACAAACTAAACAAAAAATGAAACAACAAAACTGAAATAGAAATGAGAAACACTAAAACAGAGAGTCACAAATAGAAGTTGATAACGGAGTTCACCCCCTCCACTAGGCTACGTCTCTGGGTCCCTCTCCAATGGGTACCTATCCATTTAATCTATTTAAGATGGTACAAAATGGTTCTAGAATCAACTTCAGCAACTGCAAACAGAATGTTGTACAAAGTCTTTAATACCTCTCTTCTGGAAATTACAATTAGCCGTCGAAAGGCAAAGAAAGCTAAATTATAACAGAGAATGTCGACTTCAAAAGAACAGCATCTACGTAGTTCACAGCAACTCCCCAAGTTTCTCATAACAGAAAAAATGAAGCCCTATACTCTAACACAATCTGAATCGCTTCCTCTGTCCCTAATGTGGCCAGAAAACCCTCTATTTAACGTTTTAGAAAAATAACGGGTTCGACTCGTCTTTATCATCATAGCTGTTATCTTCTTTATTATCATTACAACCATATGCTAAACTGAACCATGCAATCCCGCCAAATCACTGCACAAGTGTTATGTTACCACGGCGTTCCATATCCCCGAAACGTTGCAACTAACTCCACGCACATGTGTTGACTCACAACACGTTGCAATAACCTGCAACCGGGCTATGCCACATGTAATGTAATCGTTTGAGGTCACCACCAACTTCACCAATGTCACAGCATCGTAGCATATAACCAATGTCGCAGCATAGCAGGATATGACCAATGTCGCAGCATCACAACATTGCAGCATATAACCAATGTCGCAGCATCGCAGTATATAACCAATGTCGCATCATCGCATCATATGTGACCGCGTGGGATTTGCCACAAACCATTTTAGATTACCTCTTGACAGTTCACAAACTGTGCGGCCCATGCTGCGCAAGCTACGCGGCCCATGCAAGCTGCGTGGTCCATACAAGCTGCGCGGCCCATACAAGCTACGCGATGTTATGTCAGACCGCGCAACCCTTAAGGCTATTCGTGCACTATGTTTAGCATATGTTATGTTCTTTGAACCATATATTAATAGCTATTGTACCATGTTGGATCAGTGTAATTTTGAAGATGAATAATCCACTGGATCATTCAATCATGGCATTCATCCATTCCTTCTTGTTTGAAGCTTATTTAAAACATGTGGGTTCCCCATCAATAAGATTTCACATCAATGCTACATTGTTCGAGTAGAGTCTTGGTCTCTTGATTCCTTATGGTGCACCATATATTTATACTTCTAGAACTATATCATGTTCCCAAGCTAGTCTTATCTTTTTTGAAATCATCTCATTGGGTGTCTCCATTGGTCCTTGATGTTCTTCCATGTTATGATCTTCTGGTATAGGTTCTTCTTTGACATCTCTAACTGGTAGTCTACTAGTTTTTGCATTTTTGGTAAGTTCTTTATCTTCTTCAAGATCTTCATTTTCCATGCACCTTTATGGATTTGCTAAAAGTTGCATCTTGATGAAATGTTACATCTCTATTGATCTCAATCAGTCAGAAACCTATAATATATATTCTGAAATCTTTTGACTGGTCATTGAATCCAACAAATATATCCTTCTTCCTTAAGGGTCCAACTTTTATATTTTATCCTTGGTACCATTTAAGTAGAGATGACAACTGAATATATTCAAGTGGTTGACTTTGTGGCATCTTGTATGCAGTTTTGTTCCCAAGATAACTTTGGGATATTCTATTATGCACATAGATTATAGTCTTTGCTACTTCATCCCATAAATGCATAAGTAGATGTTAATTATTGATCGTTTCTTTGAATGCTTCCATGATAGATTTATTTTTCCTTTCTACCACTCCATTCTATTGAGGATTATACAGTGTATTAAGCTCCTTCTTAATCCCATCTTCTTTACATAATTAGTTGAATTCATTTGAAGTGAATTCTCCTCTATTATCTGATCTCAAGGTCTTGCTCTTGTTTTTAGAGATATTATCCACAAGAGCCTTGTACTCTTTGAACTTTTCAAATACTTCATATTTTCCTTTCAATAAATATTTCCAAGTCTTATGAGAGTAGTTATCAATAAAAGAGAGATAGTAGACATATCCACTTAAGGAATTAGTTGAAATCAATATGCACACATTGTTATTGGTTTAAAATGGATTCTTAATATTCTTTCCTTGAGAACATCCTTTGCATGGTCCTTCATGATTTATCTATGTAGGGACATTCTCTAGTCCTTCATTCTTATTGAAATAAAGACAATAGTTTTTGGTTTAAAATTAGATTTGTTTCTTTCAACTCATTTAGACCTCTGTTTGTAAATTTATGTTGTGTATTTCTGAATTTCTATTCATTTCAGTTTCAAAATAAAAAATATGCTACTACATCATTTTTCTGCCATTTTTCTTTTCTTCTTACAACAACATAGGTATCTTTTGACACATACTATATAATTTAAAATCTTTCACAGTACTATGATCGAAATACATTAACTAACAATTATAATTTACTTATAGAAAATACCTGTGGAATAGTGACCTTTTCTAGCTATGTTCTTTTCTTTGTCCAACTTTTTCCCTGCAGCTTTGTCAAGCTTTGTCCATGTATCTTCCCACAGCTAAAATCAACTGACCAAATCATTTTTCCACCCTACTAGCTAGGAACAACCTCGCCAGCTCCCTAGATCTAAGAACTATGTTCTTAGACCGTCGATCCCAAAACCTGAGTACAACCAACCGAACCAGTTCTTTTAAATTTTCCCCAAAATAATCAGAAACTGAGAACAACAAGCCTCCTCTATTATTTTCGAAAAAAATCATCACCCATCAAATCATCCACATTTTCTTCCTATATCCTTCCATCACCGACTCTTCCCCCTCAAGAATTTCTCCTTTATCCTCTACTTAATGCTTCAACCACTGTATTTTCTACTATGCCAAGATTATTTTACTTTTCAATCCCATCCTCGCTTGATACAAGGGCCACATTAAGGTAACACCAATAAAATATTTTACTTACTGCAATCACATCCAATTAATTTAATACAAGGATCTATTGTTAATCCATTTTACGCACCATTTAAACATAACATAACATCATTTGAGTATGTAAATCTTCAATTTCATAATAATACAATTTCATATCGATTTAATTTCTAGACAACATTTATCCAACTATTACAATATTCACAATACAACCGTATTTATAGTTAAAACTTAATTTAATTAATATTTCTTGATGAAATTAATAACAATCTATTAAAAGTAATTAACATCACTGACACACAATGAATATTTATTAATCAACAACCTTACAAATTCAATAACTATTTGGGTATCCACTAATTAATACTCTCCTAACCTTAATGATCATTAATGGAGATATTTACCACATTCACAAGTCGAGCATTGATTAATATAATTCATACTTATTTAACACTTATCGACAAGTTAATATTATCCTTAGTAGGACTAATTAATCGTCATTAAATCTCAATTGATATTTATTATGCAAGTTAATAATAATCTTGTTAACAACAATTAACATTATTAACACTTATCTAACATTTACTAACTAGGTTAATAATATTCCTTCTAACCATTAACTAGACTTTATTTAGTGATGACCATAATTAATAAATGACCTTAATCATAGTTCAATCCTTTTTCATTAATAACTTGACACATTCGTTTCAATTCATAACTTTAATAAACAACAACTATAATGTAACTAGTGACAATCACAAAACATCAAGGCCTAATGATGACATCATGACATACAATTATACAAACACATATATAGATGAGTTATGTAAATGTAGCTAATGCTTACATACATTGTGTAGGTACACTAGTAATACATACATCAGACATCACACATAATCACACAAGTTACTATTTGTCGACGAATACTTAAACATGAATATGCAATGTATAGACACTAACTAAGATCATAATAATCTCTAACACAACATAATATCCTGAGTCACAACACAAGAATCAAGCAATTGTTTCAACACACACAATAAATTATGTTTTTTTACTAAAGCTCCCATGACATTCATATCTACCTACTTCCTTCTATCTAATTCACAACTAACTTCCACATATTTTCATTCCTTTGTTGGACTACCTTGGAGGGTCAACTATAATACCTAACTCCAGTTAGAACTCATTATTTGAAGTGTCGACTCCATCGACCAAGCTTCCCTAGCAAAAACCCACTAGTCATCATCACACACCTTGGGGAGCGTGCAGTAGCATAGGCCTCCCATGACTCTTGATTTCTATCATAAACTATGGGTAATTCCTCAACCCCCCTAATGGAACAATGGACTATCTGTACATTGACATAGTGACTACGTTGCGACTGTGGTACTTAGATTTTGTCATTGAATAACCAATTTGGGTGGTTGAGTCTCTTGAAACTCCACACCATTGCACACATCATGAAAATGAAATTAATCATACATAAAAATTACAAGTCATTCTCATACCGTATATCTCTTGGAATTCATATGGTCAATGTACTTACATTTTGTAGGGCTCAACTGTCCATTATCTCTTCTAAC
This sequence comes from Pseudotsuga menziesii, assembly GCA_001517045.1. Taxonomy (NCBI): domain Eukaryota; kingdom Viridiplantae; phylum Streptophyta; class Pinopsida; order Pinales; family Pinaceae; genus Pseudotsuga; species Pseudotsuga menziesii. The sequence goes on from LPNX010536331.1 coordinate 212,369, forward strand.
CATGTCGGTCAGTCTCGTAACAAGAATGTCGTGCAATCATGGACATATATATACAAATTTTGTTAATACGAACAACAATATAATCATGTGTACCATAGATATGGAATCATAATCATTTAATTGAAACATAAGTTTAAATTGGTATCTATGCCCCATTATATATTAAATTTTGATGCTAGAGATGTAATCAAAACAATATCAAAATTCATAATATTAACATCACACACACACACACACACACACACACACACACACACACACACACACATATATATCTATATATAATTTTCGCAAAATAATAAATCCATATGTCCAAAAAGTCACCAACTAGTGAAGTCCCACAATAGTAAGCATGCATAACAATTAATGATATTCTAGGTAATAAGGTCAAAACGGGACGTTACATACACCCACCCTTCAGGAAACTTCATCCCAAATTTATAATCAAAATAGTGTGGGAAAATAACGATGGATGGTCTCTGCGTCCTCCCAGGTAGGATAACCTGGGCTATACTTGTGTCACTAGACCTTAACCTTGTCCACTAAACAATGTATGAGTTGTCTAACTGTACAGTCGAATATATGTAATGGTTCGAGCTTGATGGTCCCCTCATCCAAAACTTATAGTTCCTTCCAATTTAGTTCAAGAGACTGATATGCTATATAATGACGTAAAATAGATACATGAAACACAGATATGAGTTTTATGCAAATGGCATGGTAACAAAAGACGATGTGTGATGGGTCCAACTATCTCTAGAATTTTAAAGCATTCTATGAATTAGGATGACAACTTTATCCCCTTTCCAAACTTGAAAATTACATATCCCACTTTAGGGTTTTTGTCAACCCTGTGTGAATCAACATAACTCATTTGTCTACCCCAGGCTTCCTTCAATCGATGTCTAATCTAAATCACACACTCTTCCATCTCCTGAATCAACTCAGGTATTGCAATTAATCGGTCCTCTAACCTTTCCAAACTCAATGGTGTTCTGCATGGCCTCCCATATAAGCCTTGATAAGGTGGCATACCAATTGAGTTGTGGTAACTAGTTTTGTAAGAAAATTGTACTAAGGTTAATTTATTTTCCCAATGGGTATGATGATCCATAACATACATCCTAAGCATTTCCTCCATTACCTAATTTACTCTCTCTGTCTCACAATCTCTTTCTAGATGTAATTCATGCTTAATTTCAATTGAGTTCCTAAGAACGAATGCAAACTTGTCCAAAACATGGAAGTGAATCGAGCATCCCTATATGATCAGGGATGATTTTAAGGAACCATACGTATTTAAAAGTGTATAAATGTTGGCGAATATTACCAATTCTTAAAACTTCAACTATAAAATGATTGGCGATATTTTTCCAAAAATATTTTAATTTCCAAGGATTTTATATCATCAATATAATAATTTGGCAATTTTTAGGATGAAAAAATTTTACCCCATCAAAATTGGGCAAAACAGGGCTTCAAAAAATGCAAAATGGTGAATATTTTTTGGGAGAAAAACATGGAAAAATAGCCCACTGGGCTAAAATTCGCCCCTAAAATTATCCCTGTATATGATATAATATTTTTAGGAAACCCGTGAAGACGAATACTATCACTTATGAATACCCCTGTAAAATTTGCAACATCATAGATCTCCTTAACTAGAGTTAAGTGAGAAGTCATAGTCAATTTATTAACGAATACCATAATGGAATCATTCCTATGAGAGATACAAGGAAATGCTACCACATAGTCCATCGAAATGACCTCCTACTTTGACATAGGAATCTCATGTGGTTGCAACAGTCCTGCCAGGTGGTGATGATCAACTTTTACCTGCTAACACTCGAGTCAACTAACCACGAATTTTACCACGTCTTTCTTCATTCCTACCAAAAAGAAGAGTTCTTTCATATATGCATATATCTTCTTTACTATGGGATGCACATAATAGATAGATTTATGGGTTTCCTTAAGTACAGTTTCTCTAATATCACCTTCCTTAGGGATATACATTCTCCATTGATATCGCAGCAAGACATCTTCTTCTAGTTCATACTATTTGAACTTAGGTTTCACCTTCCTCCCATTTTGGAGTGCTGACAATACCTTTAGGTACCAACTATCTCCCACTAGCTTCCCTAATACTCTCTCTTTCAAATCTACCTTTAAAGGTATGAGAGAGAAAGTCCTTGGTTTTCTGCTTAAGGTATCGACTACTATATTCTCCTTCCCTTTGATGTATGAAATCCCAAAATTGTACTCGCTCATAAATTCACTCCATCATCTCTTCCTTATATTTAGATCTCTTTGAGTGAAGAGGTACCTCAGGCTTTGTTGATCTAATTTGAGCTCAAAGCTTCTCCCAACAAGGCAATGTCTTCAAAGCTTTAAGGCAATGTCTTCAAAGCTTTAAGGAAATGTCTTCAAAGCTTACAGATCACACATAATCACACAAGTTACTATTTGTAGGCGTATAATTAAACATGAATTTGCAATGTATATACACTAATTCATATCACAATAATATATGACGCAACATAATGTCTTGATTCAAACATAAGAATCAAGCAATTTTTTCAACACACATAGTAAATTATGTTTTACGCTAAATATATCATGACATTCATATCTACCTACTTCCTTCTATCTAATTCACAACTAAATTTCACATCATATCCTTCCTATGCTGGACTACCCTAGATCGTCCACTACATGACCTAACTCTAGTTAAAACCCGTAAGCAGAAGTGTCGACTCAATTGACCAAGTTTCCCCAATAGGTACCCACTAGTCATCATCACACACCTTACAGAGTGTGTCACAGCACAACCCTCCCATGACTCTGTGTTTCATGCATAAACAATGGGTAATACCTCCACCCCCCTAATGGAACAAGGGACTATGTCTATATTGACATAGTGACTGCATTGCAACTATTGTACTCATGTTTTGTCATCGAATAAACAATTTGGGTGGTTGAGTTTCATCAAACCCCACACTAACCCACACATCATGATAATAACAATAATCACACATAAAAATAAAAATTCATTCTCATACCATATGTTTGATTAATAAATGTTCATTGCGTGTTAGCGATTTTAATTACTATAAATAGATTATTATTAACTTTATCAATAAAAATTATTGTATCGACTAATTAATACTATCTTAAACCTTAATGATAATTTACATATGTATGTTCCACATTCAACAATTAAAATATTTAATGATCATTTACAAAGTTTAATATTTATTTATTATTGCATCACAATTAATCATAATTAATCTTATTGATCATTAATGAAAATATTTACCACATTCACGAGTCAAATGTTGATTAATATAATTCATACTTATTTAAGACTTATCAACAAGTTACTATCAGCCTTAGTAGGACTAATCACTACAACAAAACCCTGTGATTAGCGTCCCTTTTAGCTTCCTTTTTAGCGTCCACTATCCATTTTGGTGTATTTTTCATCATTTTTTGGACAAAGTGGACGTTTTTCCATGGGATGGCACTTTTAATGGCATTATTTGCATCCCTTTTTAAAAGTTGACGCTATTTTGGACGCTAATTAGCATCCAAAATAGCATCCCAATTAGAGTCCTTATTAGCATCCCAATTAGCATCCCAATTAGCATCCCAATCAGCATCCCAATTAGCATCCCAATTAGCGTCCCTTTTTAAAAGTTGGTGATATTTTGGACGCTAATTAGCATCCCAATTAGCATCCCAATTAGCATCCCTTTTTAAAAGTTGGCATTATTTTGGATGCAAATTAGCATCCTAATTAACGTCCCAATTAGCATCCCAATTAACATCCCAATTAGAATCCCAATTACCGTCCGAATTAGCATCCCAAATATCATCCATTTTTAAAAGTTGGAATTATTTTGGATGATAATTAGCATACCAATTATCGTCCCAATTAGCATCACAATTAACATCCCAATTAATGTCCCAATTAGCGTCAACAAAAGCATCCCATATAACGCCAATAATAGCCTCCCAAAAAATGTATTGAATGGAATAGAAGCATATATGAATCCAAGGTTAGTGACATGAATTTCGACAAGAAAAACATTCAACATAGAGCCAGGATATGCTACACTTGGAGTTGATTTGCTAAATGCTAAGTACTACTATTGAGTTGATTTGCTAAATGCTAGTAGCGCTGCTGAGTTTGATTCCCTTAAAATATAAGGTTTGACTATAACTATCAACTAATATTCTACCTGAAATCTTAGGATATATTCCCCACTATTTCCATAAATCTAGAGATGATTTCTTGGAATCCTGTAGCTTTCAAGTGTTCAATCTATGATCCAAATATTCTCTAACATCCTATACTTTGATATTTGTCCCTCCTTTGTCCCTCCTTTGAATACCACCTGTTAAATGACTGCATGGAAATGCTCAATTTGATGCCCTTGAATATGGGGTTGATCTTTATTGTTGATCTTCAAAACATGGGATTTGAATGCTGGTAATATGGGTCACCTACTACTTTGCTGGCTGGAGGATTCGACACCATAGAGTCCCAATGATATTTCATTCTACAAACATTTGTAAATCCCTGTTGCTAATATTACTCTTGATTACTAGATATTTTGTAATATACTCTGTCACATGTTCACAGTATTACATTTCTCAATATGCCAAGAATTTTAAGAGCCACTACTACGATAAAGGAATTTTCCTTGTTCATATCGTTACTAAGAGCTGGTAGAGAATTCAATGTTCCAACACGTAGGTATTAATAGGCTAAATATGCAAGTGGAAAAATATCAAATGTATTTTTGATAACCATTCAACAAGGAATCGATGCCAATAGGATGGTTTCATATGTGAGAAGTAGAACTCTTGCATATTCCTTAACTATTAGGAAGTTCCATTTCAAAGCTCCTCCTTCAGGTGTAGGATGCGAGAAATTCAACTCTATATTTTCACCTTCAAGTCTTCTTTGGCCTCCAATGACCATAAGGTCATTTTTACAGGTATGAAATACAAGACCCCGACCCTTTATTGAGCTTTCCATTACAGATAATCTTCCCAATATATTCCAAATATGGTATCCTTGTTATATTTCTTGACTTCATTTTGCTAGTGCTTGATTGCATAAAACTTGATTATTTATCATTACAACCANAATCTCATGATGACAAAGTGTATGCATAGAGCTAGAACACATGTACATGTTGAAGTGTGTTGGGGGGTGTTGGGACATGATTGTAGGTACCAGAATGTGCATATTAACCTCGAATGTGTGTACATAGGGTCTAAAATTGTGACATCCTATGACATTGAGTCACACGTAAACAACAAGTATAGACTTGGGCACAAAATTGGTAATGGTTCTTTTGATGAGATATACTTAGGATTTGCTTCATTTTTTATTTTGTTCACTCAATGAGTAATTGTTTTGTTGATTCCATAAAACATTAATCCATCAAGTCCCATAGAATTTGTATTCACCTAAGTTTGTCTGAGAAGCATTATATGTTGTTTGTGATCGGCATATTTTCTCTTTATCCATGACTCACGAGTGTCACCATATGGAAATTTCATATCCTAGAACACCAATGGTTCTCAGTTCTTTATTAATTTTGCAGCAACAACTCATCTTGATGGGTAATACTTGATTCCATATCTATGATTTTTTGTATTCACCCGAGTTTGTCTGGGAAGCTTTACATGTTGGTTGTGATGGCCATATTTTCCCTTTATCCATGACTCATGAGTGTCACCATAAGGAAATTTCATATTTTAGAAATAAAAGATTCCTTTACCTTGAAATAATGGGTTACTTTCTTTGGGTGCGAGACACCAGTGTATTTTTACCATTTGACATTTTAAATTATGATCAATATTTGTAGGTAGTTCTCTTTAGTCCAATTCAGTTGGTCTATATGCTACTAAGAGGGTGAGGCTAACATTTGCTTGACTAATTTGGATATGTTTCCTCTCCCCATCTCTATTTTCTGTTTTACTCTCATATAATTAATGTCCCCTATCTTATTATTTGCAACAAGCATGTCTTCTTTGGAAGAGTTGTTGAGGGAATAGATGTACTGAAGAAAATTGAGTGATTATCAACTGCATATCAAGGAATACCTATTATTCCAGTTAAGATTTCTAATTGTGGCAAAATATTCCCAGGAAAATATAAGAGTATAGTTGTAGTTGAGGAAGGTACATTTATCTTTTAAGTTGTAAGCATCATGATATACCATTGTTGAATTTTTAACTAACCATAAATGTTATATTGTTGTATATATATTATTTCATATATTTTGGTGTTGTATAATTGTATGTTGTGCACTTTCTTGTCTTGCTAATAGAATAAATGGAATTTTCTCTCCAAGGAGTCCCAGCAGGAGCCCTCATAAGAGTTTGATCAGAAGCCCTAGAAGAAGCTTGAGAAGAAGCCCAAAAAGGAGCTTGAGCAGGAGCCAGAGTGAGAGTCCTAGGAGAATCTCAAGCATTACATTGATTAGAAGTCCTAGAAGGGTATTGAGTAGAATTCCTCAAATGAGTTTGAGCAAGAGCCCAAGTGTGTGATTGCTCGTAGGGTTGTAAGCAGGAGCCCAAGTCACAGGGCTTTAAGTAGGATCCCAAGTGTGATTGCTCCCGTGCCTTCAAGTAGGAGTCCACGAAGGAGTTTGAGTAGGAATTCATGACAAAACCTAGCTCAAAGTCCTTTGAAAAGTCAAAGAAGGCCTCCAATAAGAAGGTTTTCAAGAGGATCAATTCATAGTCCTGTTGTTGATAAGAGTACACTTCCCCATCCTAATCAAAGTCAGACTGCTGCAAAAAGTCCTAGCCTAGAGGGCACACCTAAACATGTGAGAAGAGGTCATGGATTCAACCAGAGTTACTGTTATGCTTGACATTATCGTACACCATCTCTAGATCGCTCTTCCCCAAGGTCTCATCGCCTTAGTGAAAGGAATATTCCTGAAAGCGACAAGTTTGTATGCATTCATAAAGCCTCATTAAATTTCCAAAGTTGGAAGGAATTTCTAACAGAATAATTTTTTTTTTTATGTGGTAGATATTTAAGTTTTAGGAGTTATTTCGAGTGCTCGCCACCAAGACATCACAAAAGCGCACCAAGAGGCAAGACTCCTCCAATGTCAGAAAGCATTATATTTGTTGCAGTGCTTGAAGAAATATGTTTTGAATATGCTTTTAGCAAACTATTTTATAAACATTATTGGCTATTTTGTATCTTTGAAACACTATCCAAATCATCATAGTTAAGTGTTTCCACATCAGCCATATAATCAAGGTTAACTTATCAGGAACATTACAAGATGGCCAAGAGTTGGTGATATGGTTCCTTCCAACAATTAGTTTTTTCTAATATCTAAAAACTTAGTTAAAATGCCTATTTTTAAAGGATTTGTTGAGATATAAAAGCCTCCAAGGAATGGTTCTAGTGAGATTATTGCGGTTTCAGATTGAGCTTTCCTAGTTTCATCATCTCTTCTATTTCAGAAGGAAAGACACAACTCAGATTGTTGTTTGAAAGAAGAAAATTAGGAAAGTTCTTCAATATGTCCCTGGGAAGAAGGTATACTCACACGTGTCCCATGTAAGGAGGTACATTTCCACAAATGTTGTTGTTATAAATCTCAAGGAAATATGATGTAGAGAGCTTATAAAAATTTATTGGTATAAATCTTGTGAAGGGGTTGTTATGCAACACATTGTAGTGAGATGCGGTCATGTATAAGGCCAGTGATCAAAGATGACAATATGGGTCAACAACATATTGTTGCATAGGATATAAGGAATCCATTTGCTCAATATATTGAATATTATTCAATATACTCCAGGATGATAAGGGTTTCAAATCTATAAGGAAATGAATGTGACAAAATTGGAAGCTGAGCACAACTCTTAATCCATGAATCAAATCACAATAGAGTACAATTTGTAATGGAAAAACTCTATATCATACAACATTGAAATGAATTGTTTAAGCTAATTACATCTCCATTCTATAATCAATGGGAACCCTTTGTATTATCATTGTGTTTCCATTGATTTCTTCCAATCATGATATATTTTAATTTGTAATGAAGACACTCCACATCATACTAACAAATTCTTAGTGGTTTAGTAGAGTGCCTTGGTTCAAGGATTGCTAGAACAACTTATGTCAGACCCGTATAGCTTTGCATGGTTGTTTGACACAATTCCAAGCCCCTAAGGGAATCTAACTATTGTATTTCCAATGAGGCTAATGAGATTCCCTCCCACTCTTGCTACCCTTGCGATACGTCTAAAAGAACCATAAAAATAATAATTTGAAGCAATCAAGTGAGTCTAGGTGAGATTTCATTTCTAATTATGAGAGATCCAATTGCCAAGAATAATTAAGCTTTGGTTTTAAATACAATTGTTACAATTAAATAATTCCTAAATAAGAAGTCTTAAACCCATATATGGTTTTTTAGTGTTCATATTTTCAAAAAAAAAAAGCTTTGAATTATATATATGTTTGTTAAATATAATCAATAACCAAAAACTTTAATTACCTAATTTTTTCTCACATGAAATCTCATTCCAATTACAATATACAGATTTAGGGTTAACGCAATTTCCACATAAATATTTAGACAAGGTGTCTTATCCCAAATTATTTTCTCACAATAGATAATCTCATTTAATGTCATACTCCATTTTATTTAAATTTTCTTGGGGAAAGCAAGCTATATAGTTTATTCTCCCCTTTAAAACATTTAAAATAATCTTATTATATTACGAAAGCATAAAACCAATGGTCATATGCTTTGGTTTGTGTTTGTGTAATATTGGTGGCTCTCTTTACAGCGCAAATGGTGTGACCATGGCCCTAAATATTCAAAAGGATGCTAAATTTGGTGGAAAACTTGAAATATCCGAGGGAATTTTAAACTAGCAAAATTTTGAGAGGGAACCGAATTTCCCCATTTTCCCATTTGGATTTTCCCTGATCATTCCATATTGTTAACCTCCATTGTTATTTTTTATTCTCCATTGTGATCAAATCAAAGGCCCATTGGATCTAATCCGCAGATCTATTCATAGGAGTGGCGGATGCCACACATAGGGAAAAGTAGGGCAAAGTGTAGGAGATATTTTCATAGGAGAGGCTAAGGCCACACATAGGGCAAAGTGGAGGAGATATGTTCATAGGAGGGGTCGAGGTCGGCAAAGTGTATGAAAGATAATGAAATTTCATCTCTTTGGATGCTTTCATTTCTCAACGTGGTAGTTGAATCTAGTTCCTGATACTTCTATGACTCCTTACTTACCATAAGCCGCTTAGGAAAAACCACAGGGCGAGTTAAAATCTCCAACCAATCAGTCGAACCCAACCAGTCTTACTGGGACACCAACCAGAGAATGATTGACTTGCTTGATCTGATAGTAAGTCATCCAACCAAGGAGATGTATTTTCGTGTGATCTGGATGATTGCTTGCAATATTGGAGTCTTTAAGAATTCTTTCTTATGGGTAATACCTCCAAGCCATGTAATAGAAGAGACTATCACTATTAAGTGAATTGAACCTGTAGAAGCATTACCCTGTGAAGGGTGTCTCCTGTGTTGACAGCCAAACATTTTTAAGGCCATCTACAACACTTTAATTCATCACTTAGTGAAAAATTAACTATGGTGGAGATGATATATATGTAGCAGCATTTATGGGCACACCAAGTTATTTACTTAGTCATTTTAGCGCTTTATTCGTAGGCATCTGAACTCTCTCATATTTGATATGTTAAGATTTGATTTTGTTGAATGCATTTGATGTCATGAATAAGTTGTTAATGTAAATACTAAAATATTAGTAAATGGTGTCTTTCTCCCAAAACATGATAAGTGAGAGTCACTTATAGTAATAGTGTGTAAATGTTTTTTAAAATGAAAATATCACATAGTCAGTTAAAATGGTCAAATCTGGTGCATTATTATTGGTTGTATCTAGTGCAATATTAAATGCCCTTTTCACTTTAGTCACATTTAGATTACTTGTTAAGGGGGAAATTAGTACCTTGAAAAGGTGCAATATAAGCTCCAGGTAAGTTGTAGGTGGTGATTTTTTAACTGAAATTTTTGTCAAGTCATCTAAGATTGATAAACGAGCATAACGCCTTCCATTATTTTGAGTTTCACTTCCTAAGATAGAGAAGAAAGTCTCATAGGGAAGGAACTCCTATAATAATCATGTAAGACTAATATCGACAGTGGTTGTAGCAGTAGGTGCACTAGTGAAAATAGTAGTCATTGCACCATTAGGATCATCAATTGCTTCCAAATTTGCTTGTGTTGCTGCATTTTCCTCATCAGTTGCTTCTTGGATATTATAATTTTTTGTAAACTATACTTTCTCAGCAGACTCCTTTAAGCTTTCATCAAACATGACCTGGATTTACCATCATCAATCTCTGGCATAAATTCCTCTTTCTCTGTACCTTTAAAATAGAGCAAAAATTAAAACTTCAAAGCAGTAATGAATTAAAGAAAGAGCACACATCGTGAAGTTTGGCAAAACTAAATAGTCTCATCTCTTTACAACAACACACACAATACAAAACTTTATATAATATAATCTGATCTTTTCTTACTACAGTTCACATGGCTCTAACTATTTTACATGCCTAGGGTCCTATCCTCACTAATCATGCGCACTTGATCTCCTAAAATGACTTACTGTGCCATATTATATTTCTTCTGTTGTACTTTATAGTGTATCCTGATCAATTTTTCCTAAACAGTATCTGAATTAATTTTTTCAATGGAATTGAACTCTTACATGGAAATATCAGATGTCCACTCTTATATATTTTAGTAAGAGTAGTTACACTTTTTCAACTCAATTGGTGGTAGACTCCAACTAAGGCCTCGACATCCTCAAATCAACAATCTATTAGCAACTAGGATTATTTAAAAGAAGCCGTTAGGAAGAAATTTTATCCCTCCAACAACTTCCTGGTAATACTGCCCAATAGTTCATCGAGGTCTTCAGCAAGCTCTACATCAAAATTGAGGTACAATAACCCAAGGATACCCTATGCATCAAATTCATTTCAAGTTAGCGTCCTAACATTAGAAAATATTTAGAACTCTTCCTGATTTCTTTAGTGGAGCATGTTTTTCAACTAGCTTCCAAGATTGGAGCTAAGTTGCTAAAGGCTAATTGATCCACTCAAAGGTAACCACCAAAAGTGGATAGAATAAAGGAGTAACTAGTTCCACAACTCTTTCTGGCAATGGGAAGAATAAGTTCTGTACTCTTATCATAAAATGCGGAGTCATACCAATGAAGAGGGTCACACATTACTAGCTAAAGAATCCAAGTAAGTCAAGGCCCTACTTGTTGAATAACAACAAGAAGCTGGAGATTTAGATGTTGATGACTTGATGTTAGTAGTCCAATCTCCATTGATTCTCAGCTAAACTTGATGGTGAGAGATTACTATGGCAACAACTAGGAAACTCTGTTCACACAAAACTTCAAGATAAAAAATAGATTAGTCTACATAATCCTTGATGATAATGACTGCCAAAAGAACTTGGCATTTCCAAAAGTTGGTAGAGGATGTCAAAATACCAATTTCATATAATCTTAGGACATACTAGTTTGGATGGGTCAAGGATGTCGAGTAACCCACATTGATCACACAAAGGTGTTCAACTACCTACCATCATCTCTTTTTGAGACATTGCAGACTATGATGTGACTCTTGGGATACCGGATATCATTGCAGGAAACCCTTACCTATTTTATAGAAGAGCAGTTTATGAAGGGCATCACAAAACCTACATAATTCCCAAAGATGGTAAGGTCTACATTGTACAAGCATAACTTCTTATGCTATTTTTTTTCTCTCTTGTAGGAGAATTGTTAAACAGGTTAGCTTGAATAAGTATGTGATGCTTTGTGTGGTTTTCCAAAGGACAACAAAGGCAGGTATCCTCGATCTCATATTCAGACTGTCATTGACTCTTACACTAATGTATTTTAAGAATGCAAGTGGTTCCTACTATTTCGGAGCATACAAAATTCTATTGATTGGGTCTTAGATTCATCCTTACTGAATTTCCCTACATACAAAACCACACCTCTGGAACTCATAGACTGAGCATCAAATAAATTAATTACTGGAATATGGAAAAATCAGGCCTAGTACTGCACCTTGTGAATATCCAACACTGATCATTCTAAAGAAGCAACACAAAGAGTGGAGAAATTGCACAGATTAAAAGGCTCTGAACAAGATAACGATCCAGAACTATTATCGATTCTTGAGGATTCCTGAGTTGCTTAATTAACTCAACACGACATAATATTTTACCAAGACTAATTTAGCTTTTGGTTATTAGCAAGTCTGCATGGGTCTGAATGCTATGTTAGATTTTAGCTGGTTTGGTTCAGAAAGTTTTCTGCACAATACCAGAGTGCACATAGTAAGTCTGTATAGCAGCAGGAGGAATCATGCATTTAATGCAGGTCTGTATAGCAACAGATATGGAAACAGTTTAGATATCATGCATGATCTATTCATATACATGGTACAGATCCCAAGGATACCTAAGTTTGTTACATGAGAGAAATCTCTGTTGTCGCTACAATTTGAAAATTACTGGGTCAGGTTCCAATTTGTTTCGAATATAGGGATTTTATAATCAAAATCATGAAAGAAGAAATCCATAACATTTGGAAGCACCGGGGCTAGGTGTCTGTGATTCAATATTAGTTCAATTTAGAAGTTTAGAATGTGTTGGTTTTACTTTAAGCAGCTCAAAGACTCATGAAAATTATACCCATGGAGTATATTTTCCTAATGGGTAGTCTATTCCATCATTTTGTAGAGTTTAGCACACCATGAATACGCTTTCTCTAAGGTGATTTGTAGTTTTCTCATCAATTTTGTGTAGTTACATCAATTCACTCGAAATTTGTAGTTGCGTTATTTATAATTTTGCAGTGGGTTTATTATCCTTCATTCTCCACGAACATAGAAAACTAATTACATCTATGTATTTTCAACAAATTTATAGGTTTCAAGTTGATCTGTCAAATAAATTGGCCATGAGTTTTCCTCTAGAGGAATCCCGTCCAAGGGAAATTTCAGCAGGTAGAGATGAGTTTGGATGGGGAGCCTATTGGAAAAAAACTCCAAGGCCTCCAAACAAAGTAGCAACGAATTCCTTAAGAGAAAGGGATATCAAGGTAGTCTTGCCATTACCATGTCTAAGCTTATCTGTATCTACTGCATTTGCTAAACTAATACCCCGAGACTATTTTGTAACAACAAGAACAACAACATCCTTCAGTGCATTGTGATGAAATGGAAATCTCATCTCATATTCTTTCCCTTGGACAGACCCACATTGAATGGCATTGTTCCCTAAATGTGCACTTGCTAAACCCTTAACACTCTGAATTATGCGTAACCCACTATACCAAACTCTTCCAAACATTTTTTTGGCAAAAGGAACCTCTGGTTCATTGACCTCAATGCCACTTTCCAAATCAAATCTATTGTCTTCTCCATAAGTGCTCCTTTCTACTTTGTAAATAGACACATCTACATTTGAATACACAACTGGTGTGTTTTTCTATGTAGATGCATTGGAATCAAGAGACATAATTTGTCCTAATTGCTTCTGTGGCTTGAAGTTCTCCAATCATCCATTTCATTCCAGTAACGAAACTAAAACACACACTACATTTCTGAATCTAAAGCAAAAGAGCCACCAGATGCAGCCATAAGTAAAGGACCCACCAAGCACAACTATGCCACTGCCACCATCAGTCCTGCCCTGATAGCAATTGTTGTATTTCTAGGAAACGATTTACTGGTGGTAAGTTACTACAATATTTTTTCCAAGTATTGCAAAGCTTCTCGATAGAGACATTTTTTCAAGAGGAGACAATATTGTAAGTATATAAAATCTCCCTTTTCTATCATAAAGAAGAAATGTCCATGAAAGAAATAATCCCTTTTCTTTCATAAAAAAAAAAGACATCCATGAAATAAATAAGAATAAGCATTCTCCTCTCAGATATTGGAAAGTGTTGGTGCATAAGTTCATATTCAATAAATGACGGAAACAATTGAATTTATAGATAAGAACAAATATCATCCTTTTGAATTGAGTTAAAGACAATGGAATAGGAAGCTTGTGTGACAACCACTCAAGAGTCAAAACAAAAAAGACTTGGCCTCCATTTAGCAAGATATTACGATTTCTTAAGAAAAAGGGCATTTTCCTATATTAGTGTCAATTTAGTTTTATATAGCACATAAAGATATCCAATCTTAGCAAAAGGATAAAGAAATTGTCAAGAATAATATAATAATATTTAAAGTATCAGATGAAGTGCTATGCTCGAAAATCTTGTAAAATGTAAGGTCTATTTGAACAAAAATGCATTCTCCCTATGAATATCAATTCTTAACGCATGTGCATGTAGCCATTATTTTCTAAAGCATACAAATTTGAATTTTATTTTAGTCTAAGACTCTAAGTTGTAGTCCACTGTTTCTTTCTAGTTTATTTGGTTGGCATAGATTGGGGGCACAAATAAATATTTGAGACCTGTAATGACTGATATTCACTCAATATAAAAGTTATTTCTTACATAAATCTAACCTAAGAGCTAGTGTCTACTTTTCTAGGAATTTCTTGAGCTGAGACTTTGGAAAATATTCCATGCAACCCTTTTTTTGCAATCATTTTTCCACCTTATTGCACAGTCAAATATTGAACTAAAACAAGAAGTTCCAAGAGATTTCATGTATGTAGCCCATTCAACCATTGCCATGCAATTATAAAGGCATTAAAAATGAAATAATGAATATTTTACTCTATCCAATTACCGATTCGTAGTTGATATGGAGTTTGGACTAATATAGAAGTTGATGCTTATTCAGTGGAAGGATTCCAAGACCCAGAAGGCTGGCAGATAATTACTTAATCATATGGCTTGGATGAAGTTGTGATCAGATCCATTCCTCTATGTATAATTAGAACGATTTATGTAGTGCAAAGTTATGAAATCTCGCTTTTTAATCATGGGTTTCAAAATATTTTATATTTGGATTTATTTGGGAGAACGACATCTTTCACTCTCGGACGGTTTAGCTGTTGCAATAGATTTTGGTTTACCAAACAGCATGGTGGATTAAACCAAAACATATAGTTTAAATGGTCATAACTTAAACTTGAAATAAAACGACCACTTAAATAACTATGAAGGAAACTGAATGAATGGTAGCACCCAATAAATCCCTTGGGTAACTCTTTCTAGGGCTGATCCTTCATATATCAACACAACTCATAAGGATCGTTTTGGAAGGGTGGGTCTTTGATTATCTTGGCCAATAAGATCCTAATCAACACTTTAAAGTCTTTTTTAAATAAAAATTAATTTTAAACTATGGTCTAAAAAGGATTTCTTTGGTCTAGTGTTGAGCTATGGTCTAAAAAGGATTTCTTTGGTCCAGTGGTGATAATGAAAGGGTTGAGAGTTTGATAAAGAATTGATTGATCAAAATGATGAGAGAGATTCATTAATAATTTGTTTAAGAACTCACTTGTGGATTTGGTTGTCGTCTTTGATATGCATGTTAGTAGAAACATATTGCAAGGGTGGGTCTTTGATTATCTTGGCCAATAAGATCCTAATCAACACTTTAAAGTCTTTTGTAAATAAAAATTAATTTTAAACTATGTTCTAAAATGGATTTCTTTGGTCTAGTGTTGAGCTATGGTCTAAAAAGGTGTTCTTTGGTGTAGTGGTGATAATGAAAGGGTTGAGAGTTTGATAAAGAATTGATGAGAGCGATTCATTAAGAATTTGTTTAAGCACTGACTTGTGAATTTGGTTGTCGTCTTTGATATGCATGTTAGTATAAAGATATTGGTGTTCGATGCACTATACAGTGGTGAATATTTACACAAATTGAACTTGGGAAGTAATGTTGTGGTATAAACACACTAGTATTCTCAGAGACTAGGTTTATTATCAGAGCAGAACTGTTGTACTGCAATGTTTTTAAAGTAAAAAATATAGACATAGCATAATAGAGTAGAATATGTGAGTATAATAAAGTATGCACCTTAGCTTATGAAGCAGAGAAGTTCGCATTAGGCTTATTGTACAATTTTTGTAAGGCACTAGTATTCCAATGCCACTAGTATGACTTAAAAGTAGCCGTTAGGAAGCAATTCTATCCCTCTAAAAACTTCCTGGTAATACTTCCCAATAGTTCATCGTTGTCTTTAGCAATCTCTTCATCAAAATTGAGGTACAATAACCCAAGGATACCCTATGCATAAAATTCATCTCAAGTTCATGTCCTAACATTAGAAAAGATTCAAAACTCTTCTTGATTTCTTTACCAGAGCATGTTTTTCAACTAGCCTCCAACATTGAAGCTAGGTTGCTGAAGGATAATTGATCCACTCAAAAGGAAACCGCCAAAAGTGGATAGAATAAAGGAGCAACTAGTTCCATAACTCTTTCTGTCAATGGCAAGAAGAAGTTATGTACTCTTATTATAAAATGCGGAGTCATACCAATGAAGAGGGTCACACATTACTGGCTACAGAAGGTAAGTCAGGAAAGTCTCTACTTCATGAATAACAACAAGAAGATGGATATTTAGATGTTGATGAATTGATGTTAGTAGTCCAATCTCCATTGATTCTCAACTAAACTTGATGGCGAGAGATTACTCTCCCAACAACTAGGAAACTCTGTTCACACAAAACTTTAAGATAAAAAATAGATTAGTCTACATAATCCTTGATGATAATGACTGCCAAAAGAACTTGGTATTTCCAAAATTTGGTAGAGGATGTAAAAATACCAATTTCATATCATCTTAGGACATACCAGCTTGGATGGGTCAAGGATGCCGAGTAACCCACATTGATCACACGAAGGTGTTCAACTACTTGCCATCATCCCTTTTTGAGACATTGTGGACAATGATGTGACTCCACTGTTGGGATATAGTATATCGTTGCAGGAAAACCTTACCAATTTGATAGAAGAGCAGTTTATGAAGGGTATCACAAAACATGCACAATTCACAAAGATGGTAAGGTCTACATTGTATAAGCATAACTTCTTATGCTAATTTTTTGCTTTCTAGTAGGCGAACTGTTAAACATGTTCGTTTGAATAAGTATGTGATGCTTTGTTTCGTTTTCAAAGGACAACAAAGGCAGGTATTACTCCATCTCTTATTCAGGCCGTCATTGACTCTTACACTGATGTATTTTAAAGATACAAGTGGTTTCTATTGTTTCGGGGCATACAACTTTCTATTGATTAGGTCTTAGATTCATCCTTACTAAATTACCCTGCATACACAACCACACCTGTGGAACTCATAGAATGAGCATCAAATAAATTAATTACTGGAATATGGAAAAATCAGGCCTAGTACTGCACCTTGTGAATCTCCAACACTAATCATTCTGAAGAAGCAACACAGAGCATGGAGAACTTGCACAGATTAAAAGCCTCTGAACAAGATAATGATCCATAACTGTTACCCATTTCTAAGGATTTATGAGTTGCTTGATTAACTCAACACGACATAATATTTCACCAAGACTGATTTAGTTTTTGGTTATCAACAAGTCTACATGGATCTGAATGTTATGTTATATTTTAGCTGTTTTGGTTCAGAAAGTATTCTGCACAGCACCAGAGTGCACATAGTCAGTTTGTACAGCAGCAAGGGGAATCATGCATTTAATGCAGGCCTGTATAACAATAGATATGGCAACAGTTTAGATATCATGCATGATCTATTTGTAGAAATGGTACAAATCTCAAGGCTACCTAAGTTGCTTAGATGAGAGAAATCTATGTTGTCGCTACAATTTAGAAATTACTGGGTCGGGTTCCAGTTGTTTTCTAATATAGGGATTTTATAATATAAATCGTGAAAGAAGAAATCCATAACGTTTGGCAGTACCGGGGCTAGGTGTCTGTGATTAAATATTAGTTTGATTTAGATGTTTAGAATGTGTTGGTTTTACTTTAAGCAGCTCAAAGACTCATGAAAATTGTACCCATGGAGTATATTTTCCTAATGGGTAGTCTATTCAATCATTTTGCAGAGTTTAGAACAGCATGAATACACTTTCTCTGAGGTGATTTGCATTTTCTCATCAATTTTGTGTAGTTACATCAATTCACTCTGAATTTGTAGTGGCGTTATTTATGATTTTGAAGTGGGTTTATTATCCTTCATTCTCCACGAACATAGTAACTAGTTACATCTATGTATTTTCAACAAATTTATAGGTTTCAAGTAGATCTCTTAAATAAATTGGCCATGAGTTTGCCTCCAGAGGAATCATGTCCAAAGGAAATTTCACTAGGAAGAGATGAGTTTGGATGGGAAGCCTATTGGAAAAAACATCCAAGGTCTCCCAGCAGAGCAGCGATGAATGCCTTAAGAGAAAGGGATATCAAGGTAGTCTTTCCATTACCATGTCTAAGCTTATCTGTATCTATTGCCTTTGCTAAACTAATACCCTGAGACTATTTTCCAACAACATCCTTCAATGCATTGTGATGAAATGGAAATCTCATCTCATATTATTTCCCTTGGATAGACTCACATTGAATGGCATTTTCCCCTAAATGTGCACCTACTGAACTCTTAACACTCTGAATTATGCATAACCCACTATACCCAACTCTTCCAAACAATTTTTTGTCAAAAGGAACCTCTGGTTCATTGACCTCAATGCCACTTTCCAAATCAAATCTATTGTCTGCTCCATAATTGCTCCTTTCTACTTTGTAAACAGACACATCTACATTTGAATACACAATTGGTGTGTTTTAGTATGTAGATGCATTGGAATCCATAGACAAAATTTGTGCTAATTGCTTATGTGGCTTGAATTTCTCCAACTCATCTATTTCATTACAGCAACAAAACTAAAAGACACACTACATTTCTGAATCTAAAGCAAAAGAGCCACCAGATTCAACAATAAGTAAAGGACCCACCAAGCACAACTAAGCCACCACCACCATTAGTCTGGCCCTGATAGCCATTGTTGTAGTTCTAGGGAACACTTTACTGATGGCAAGTTACTACAATATTTTTTCCAAGTATTACAAAGATTCTCGATAGAGACATTTTTTCAGGAGGAGACAATATTGTAAGTATATAAAATCTCCCTTTTCTATCATAAAAAAGAAATTTCCATGAAAGAAATAATCCCTTTTTTATCAGAAAAAAAACAAGACATCCATGAAAGAAATAAGAATAATCATTCTCCTCTCATAGATTGGAAAGTGTTGGTGCATAAGTTCATATTCAATAAATGACGGAAACAATTGAATTTATAGATAAGAACAAATATCATCCTTTTGAACTAAGTTAAAGACAATGGTATAGGAAGCTTGTGTGACAATCACTCAAGAGTTAAAAAAAAAAAGACTTGGCCTCCATTTAGCAAGATATTATGATTTCTTAAGAAGAAGGGAATTTTTCTATATTAGTGTCAATTCAGTTTTATGTAGCACGTAAAGATATCCAATATTAGCAAAAGGATAAATAAATTGTCAAGACTAATATAATAATATTTAAAGTATCAGATGAAATACTATTCTCGTACAATCTTGTAAAATGTAAGGTCTATTTGAACAAAAATGCATTCTCCCTATGAATATCAATTCTTAAGGCATGTGCGTGTAGCTATTATTTTCTAAAGTATACATATTTGAATTTTGGTTTAGTCTAAGACTCTAATGTAGCCCACTGTTACTTTCTAGTTGATTTGGTTAGCATAGATTGGGGGCACAAATAAATATTTGAGACTTGTAATGACTGATATTCACTCAATCTACAAGTTATGTATTATAGAAATCTAACCTAAGAGCTAGTCTCTACTTTTCTAGGCATTTATTGAGCTGATATTTTGGAAAATATTCCATGCAACCCTTTTTCTGCAATCATTTTTCCACCTTAACGCACGCTCAAATATAGAACTGAAACAAGAAGTTCCCAGGGATTTCATGTATGTAGCCCATTCAGCCATTGCCATGTAATTATAAAGGCGTTAAAAATGAAATAATGAATATTTTACTCTAGCCAATTACTGATTCGTAGTTGATATGGAGTTTGGACTAATATACAAGTTGATGCTTATTCAGTGCAAGGATTCCAAGACCTAGAAGGCTAGTAGATAATTACTCAATCATATGGCCTAGATGAAGCTGTGATAATATCCATTTCTCTGTGTAGACTCAGAACGATTTATGTAGTGCAGAGTTCTGAAAGCTCGCTTTTTAATTATGGGTTTCAAAATATTTTATATTTGGATTTATTTGGAAGAATGACATCTTTCACTCTCGGACGATTTAGCTCTCACAATAGATTTTGGTTTACCAACCATAATGGTGGATTAAACCAAAACATATAGTTTAAAGGGTCATAACTTAAACTTGAAATAAAATGAACACTTAAAGAACTATGAAGGAAACTGAATGAATGGTACCACCGAATAATGCCCTTGGCTAACTCTTTCTAGGGCTGATCCTTCATGTATCAACACAACTCATAAGGATCATTTTGGAAGGGTGGGTCTTTGATTATAATGGCCAATAAGATCCTAGTCAACACTTTAAAGTATTTTCTAAATAAAAATTCATTTTAAACTATGTTCTAAAAAGGCTTTCTTTGGTCTAGTGTTGAGCTATGGTCTAAAAAGGCTTTCTTTGGTCTAGTGGTGATAATGAAAGGGTTGAGAGTTTGATAAAGAATTGATGAGAGAGATTCAGTAAGAATTCGTTTAAGCACTGACTTGTGAATTTAGTTGTCTCCTTTGATATGCATGCTAGTATAAACATATTGGTGTTTGATGCACATTACAGTGGCGAATATTTGACACAAATTAAATTTGGGAAGTAATGTTGCAGTATAAACACACTAGTATTCTCAGAGACTAGGTTTATTATCAGAGCATAAATATTGTGTTGTAATTATTTTAAAGTAAAAAACATAGACATAGCATGATATAGTATAATATGTGAGTGTAATAAAGTATGCAGCTTAGCTTATGAAGCAGAGTAGTTCACATTAGGCTTATTGTACAATTTTTCCAAGGCACTAGTATTCCAATGCAACTACTAATAGGATTCTGTTCAATAAATTGAAAAGTATTCCGAACAAAATAGAATGAGTTGTTTTGTGGATGGATTTATTGCAAAAGATGGCACAAGTTTGTCAAAATTGTTTAAAGTAGAAAGAGATTTTGAAAGATTATTATGGCCTGTAGTTTGAGTTGCATATTAGTAATTGCAACTCATTTCTATGGATGGGTGATGTTGGTTTTTTGGATTTATATCTAAAACAAGTCTATATTGAAAATGAAAATGAAAATGGATACAAGTTGTACCAATATAAGGGATGAGCTGTTTGGGGCTGTTTGCATATTAAAACAATGGATGAAGCAAAGTAGTTCTACCCTCTATTTTGCCTAGGAGCCAATGTAGCCTTGATTTTTTTGGGGAGAACTGTTAAGTGTTTCTCCCATATGTGTAAGAATCTTGGCCTTGGTGTGGATGGTTGGCCAGTCTCCTTTAAAATAATGATGCACATTTTAGTGTTGCTGGGGCTTACAATATGTGGAATCTACTGGTGGGTAAATAAATTTGTAGTGGATGATCCTACAATTCCTGAGGAAGAAGCTTGTAAGAAGAAGGTATATCTATATTCTAATTTCTTGCAGTTTTTCAAATGTGTTATGTTAAGAACATAAGTTATTTTAAGTTCTTTAACTCAACCTCTCGTACATTTTACAGGAGAAACCAAAGATATGAATGATGGAGAGTTTTAAGTTCCTATTGACTTCAAGATATGTGAGAGACCTTGCCACTTTGGTGGTTGCATACAGTATTGGCATCAACCTTGTTGAAGTCACCTGGAACTCAAAACTGAAGGCATAGGTAAAATATGTCAGATCTTAGTTTCTTTGGAAACATAATTCGTGTTCATACATGATACATAATATGCATAATAATATGTGTTCATCAAAAACTGATTGTTTGGAAGAGCATTAGGTAGTCACTGTATAGCACTTGGTCTTAATTTTTAAACCTCTGTTTCTATCCAAACATTTACAGAACATCCTTTTCTACCAATCCAAGTACAATTCCAGATTCTTAAATACTAACCAACTACAGTTTTGTTGCATTTTGTTCCTATATTAAAAGTACAGTAATTTGTCATTTAACTCATTGACAATTACCATCAGTTGAGCCGATGGTTCACTGCATAGTAGAATTCTAATTAGGTGGGCATGTTAATTATTGAAGTTTCTACTTTGTGGGCTTGCAACTAAGTCGATTTACTAGGGGTGTCAAGTGTTTTGGTGGGAAGGGGTTTGTCTTTGACCCCAAAGGAAAACAAGTCATTGAGTTTGCATGGGCAATTGGCATCACTTCTAATAATATGGAAGAAGCATTAGCTTTACTCCAAGTCCTATCATTATTGTGAGAGTAGAGAATTCACAAAGCTACAATATTATGGGACTCCAAAATTCTTATTAGGTCTCTCTATCTCAAACTTCAATCGCCTTCCAAGGAGAATAGTCCCTATGTTATCTAGTTCAAAAAATTCTTCAAAATGCACACAGGGTTTTGAATAGATAGAGTATTACCATTTTATTTATGGATTGGAACTTTAGAATTCATAATGTAAGGACATATATAATGTAATGTGTCTATGATTTCAAAGAATGATAGGGTTGTAGCAGAGAGTAATATTGAAAGTACTTCAGCTCCATCCCATTTGGACTCTATTTACTGAACACTTCGAAGTGGGAGACCAATAAATCACTTGAGTAGCTAGGTTGATGATAATCACCAACTTAGAGGAATGAGTGGCACTGTAGTAGAATTAGGAATTGAGGATAATTTTCTTTCTTAGTTATAGAGGGATCAACCAGTTGATCACACTCGATTAGATTAAGCCTAGGATACCACTAGATCACAAGAAAATGGTGATGCTACTGCCTCACAAGCTGCAAATGTTGGTACTGTAATGATAGAAACTTTACTATCATAGGAAAATGATATACAAAGAACCAAGGAACGTAATCAATCCCATGTTGAGGATAATACAACCTATCATTCTTTGTCGACCATTAGACACTCAAATTTTTGTAGTGATCCTTTTTACCATTATAGAGGACTCTGTAAGTTAGGTTCCCAAATTCTTAAAGGGTTCTAGCTCAATGGAAGAGCGCCTTCCTTACAAGAAGGAGGTTGGTGGTTTGATTCCTCCATGCCCTAATGATATTATAATATCCGTTAAAAACAACTAAATTAGTAAGAAAAAAATAAGAGATAGGGGACCAAAAAAAATGACCAAAACTCGTATATAAAATTACTAAAAACGACTAAATTAGTGACCAAAACATGAGAGATGCGAAACTAGGAATTAAAAAGGATGCAACACATGGCCCTAATGACGAAGCCAAACATGGAATTGATATGGTAGAAAAATAAGAGATTACTTTCGATGCAAAACATGGCGCTACATAGGAAGCAAAATATGGTGCAACAATAGAAGAAATATTTGGCGTTATTTTGGTAGAAAAACACGATGCAAAAAAGGAAGCAAAAACTGGTGCAAATTTGGAAGCAAAAATTGGCACATATTTGGAAGTTAAACATGGTGCAAAATGGGATGCTAAAGTGGTAGCAAAAATGGATGCAATATTGGATACTAACATGGTGCTATTACGGATGCAAATATGGTGCTAACAGAGGTGTCATTTAAGAAGCAAAACCTGACACTCGCTAGGAAGCAAAATAGGACGTTATTTAGGAAGCAAACCTTGACGTTATTTAGGAAGCAAAGTTGGACGTTGTTCTGGAAGCAAACCTTGATGTTGTTTAGGAAGCAAAGTTGGATGCTATTCTGGAAGAAAAAAAAGAGACACTATTTTGGACGCCATAAAGGATGCTATTTAGGAAGCAAAAAAAATGTTTTTTGAGACGCTTTAAGTTTTTTCCATGACGCGTCCCATTTAGCGTCTAGTTTGACCACTCAATGTAAAAAAAAACTATACTAAAAAGGGACGCTAATTCCAGGATTTGTTGTTGATCCAAAAACAAGATCTTTTCTACTCTATGAAGTTAACATGAATTGCATAAAGAGCATGAACGAAGCTCACAAATCCATAAGAAGAGAACCAAATAGCATAGACAACATGCACATAAACACAACAAGTTGATAACGGAGTTTGTCCATGATGGAATACATCTCCGGGCCTGCTTCTCAATAGGAGGGCCGATCTGTAATCTCAGCATAAGGAAAAATACATGGCAATGATACAATGATACCTTGGCGACAATGTTCAGGAAGAGAACCGCTGCCCAAAACACAACAAGACTACTTCCAACAAATCCGAAGCCTGAAGATGGTGTAAAACGAGTATAAACACTCATACCTTCCTCCTGTAGAGCTACGCAATCTCCCTTCTCTCCTCTAGCTACAAAGTCTCCACTCCAAAGCATGAGTGCGAAATGGCAAATGAAGGGGTTTATATAGGTTGGCTTGCCCTTCTTCACATGACTCTCATGGACTCCTTTAGTTGCAACTAATTTGCCTATCTTGGCATTGGTTACAACTTCCCCAAGTTGGTTTTCATATGGTTGGGCTTTTTATTAAATAATAAACCAACTTGTTACAACTTCTTTACAAATATGGCATGTTTGTTTCTGGTTACAACCATGCATTAACTTCATAACAACTCAAGGAATAAAATAAATGAGTAATATGTGAGTAATTTTTCCACTCACTTCAAATATTAATCATTTTACAATTTCTCATGAGTAAATGCATGAATGTCCTAAAACTCATTTCAAGCACAAATGCATGCATTCTAGTCATCATTCCACTTCATCATGCCATGTCACCATGCCACATCAACATGCCATGTCATCATGCCACATCACCATGCCATGTCAGCATGCCACATCATCATGCCATGTCATCATGCCACATCATCATGCCACATCATCATGACACATTATCATGCCATGTCAGTATGCCATGTCATCATGTTTGTATAGTATGAGTGCCATGTGTCACCCTATCAGTGGTGCCACGTGGCACCTCTTTTTGCCAAATTTTCCTGTTGACCTTATAGAACAGAACGCGATAACTTTCTCATACGGAGTTCGTTTGAGGTGAAACAAACGCCATTGGAATCATCTCGATGAGCCCTTCGATATGGTGCTTGTTTTCCTGAGATTAGAGGACTTCAATTTTTTTTCCTTCTTGGATCCTGCTGGATCATTCCTCCCCATTGGGAAGCTTTTGGCCTCCAAAATCCTTTACTAATCAACTAGTAGGTGAGGGAATTGCTCCCCCACTTTCCCCTTCTCGATCCACTTGCCTTTTGTTGGATGAGTACCTTTGATGCCCACTTGAAGATAATCAACATCACCTCTGCGAGAAGTCCTTGTCCTTCTGTCCAAGATGACATCTTTCTTTAGCTCATCCATGTACTCAGGAGAAAATTCATCAACTAATGGCAATAATACATTCTCCATTTTATCCATGATCATGGGAGGCTCATAGAGTTTCAAGTTCTCCACATTCACCACTAAGTAGATTTGCATGTATGGCGGTAACTCTAAGCGAAAATCATTCATCCCAATCTTCTCCAAGATGGTGAAGGGACCATCTCTAATAGGCTTGAGATTCTTTCCTTCTTCATTCATCCTCTCCTTGATGATGTGAAGCCATACTTGATCTCCCACCTGAAACTGATGATCAACTCTATTCTTGTCATGGCGAGCCTTGTACTGGGCTTGACTCTTCTCCAACTGCTCTTGCACTGCTTGATGTACCTATTGAACTCTCCGAATGAACCTGCGGGCTTTGTATTCATCCTTGGAAGTGCTTGACTCAGCCTCTCTCCCATAATTCAAGTCCAATGGGGTCTTTGGAAAGTACCCAAAACATGTCTCAAATGGTGAGCTCTGAGTGGAATAATGCATAGCCCTGTTGTAGGCATGCTGCACATAATGGGTCTGTTCATCCCATAACTTAGGATGCTTGTTGCAATAGCCTCGAAGCAAATGGACAAATATCCTGTTGAATACCTCTATCTGTCCGTCAGTCTGTGGATGGAAATTGGTGCTCCTCTTCAGCTTGGTGTCCATCATACACCATATTTTTTTCCAAAACTCTCCAAGGAATCAGGAGTCTCGATCCGAGATAACGGACATAGGAAGTCCAAAGTGAACCCATACACGCTGAAAGAAAAGAGAAGCAGCCTGCTCTGTAGTGACCTGCTTTTTACATGGCATAAGAATACACATCTTGCTAAACCTATCCACGACCACATACAAGTAGTCATGACCCCTCCTAGACATAGGCAAACCCCCCACAAAATCCATGGAAATGCTTTCCCAAGGATGGGAAGGAACAGGAAGTGGTGAGTACAACCCCAATTTTCTATTAGTGGGCTTACAAGTAGAGCACATCACACACCACTTTACATATTTTGTTACAATGTCTTTCATGTGAGGCCAATACACAAGTCTTTGCAAATGAGCCAAAGTCTTACCTACCCCAAAATGCCCTGATACAAGAAAAGTATGAGCTTCTCGTATTACATGGACTCTTTCACTTATAGGAACACATAACTTGCCCAAATGATAGAGCAACTTTCCCTGCAAATAGTAGTCTTCCACCTATGTGCCATTGGTTAGCTTCTCATAAATCTCCTTGAAATCATCATCAATAGCATACTGGTCAATATAGCTTTCATGGGATAAAGAAGGATTTTTCAAGACAATAGATGCAACAATAGGAGGTCTAGAAAGCATATATGCCACTTTGTTACTACTACCCTTCTTGTGCTTGGTAACTGCAGAAAACCTGTACATGCCCACATTAGGAAGAGGGGCATCCTGCTAGAGATGAATCTCATGCCTTATCTCCCTTTTGGGAGACAAACCTGTAGGTTCCTGAAATATTTCATCATAGTTAGCCACAATATCAATCATAGCCTTTTTATGAGAAGGATCACAACCTTTGAAAGCATCGGATGCTTCAGCATCTTTTGCTCTCACAACCATGAGCATGTATCTCTTATTAGTGTTGATGAGTCTCTTCATCTATCCTGCACTAACAAGAGAGGTGTTATCCTTCATACTGTGAGCTCTCACAATGTACTCCACCCCATTTTTGGTGAGATGGTACTTGTTCTCATGACAGAAGAATACTTCTTTTCGATCATACAAGTATGGGCTTCCCAATACGATACCACAGATGTCAAGAGGAACAACATCTAATTCCACCTCATCAATCAACTTTGAAGCAATAGCAAACCTAAACCTGCATTGCTTAGTCACTTGTAGCTTAGCATTATCACATACCCATCCAAGAGGATAAGGCTTGGTGTGAGGTTTAGTCTGTATGCCCAACTTCTTAACAACTGATTCTGAGATCAAATTTAATTGAGAACCCAGATCAAATAATGTTTCAATATTTGTATGCTTAGACACAACTCTGATGTGAAACAACTCACTTCTTCTTTTATCATTTTCTTTAGAAACATGAGTAGAACTTGAACCAGTATGAGGACTTCTGTTACCTTGCATTCCCACGGCTGTAATCATGGTTTCGTTGCCTGAGTCGGAACCCAAATCTTGTTGCGCTGTTGCAATGGTATTTTTCTTCTTTTTTCTTCCATAATGCTTTGGCCTCTGTTTAGGATGCAACTTCCAACAAATTTCTTCATCATGCCCATCAGTGTCGCAATGGTTGCAATGGAGCTTTCCTTCTTCCTTCTTGGCAGTAGCTGTCTTCTTGCTCTTGTCTTTTTTCTTGAATTTGTGGTTGTTGTTGTGCTTGAAAGGCTCCTTTTGATGGTCTTCTTGCAAATGATTCCCCCTGCTCTCAAGATGAGTAGCCTGAACACTTGCTTCATCCCCACTAGTAGGATTCAACAACAGCAAAGTATGGTGTATATAATGATGAAGAGCACCAATGTACTTCAAAAGAGTGTCAGGAGAATCTAAAGAAATATTCAACTCTAGAGATTTCTTTCTAAATTATTCAGTAAAATTCTGAACACTCTGACCCTTGCCTTGTCTAAAACTTTGCCAATCCATCATACCCTTTTGAACATAACCCAACGGATAAAATTTCTTACGTAAAGTAGAAATGAAAGTAGACCACGATGAGAGAAGATTACCCATTTGTTTGCTACCTTGCTGAAGCTTGCTTTCCCACCATACAAGTGCGGTGCCTGTCAGCCAGAGTGAAGCCAACTGAATCTTCACATCTTCTTCTTTGATCTGCTAGACTCGGCAATAGACCTCAATTTTCCTTATCCAATTGTTCAACTTCTCTGCATTCGATTCCCCATTGAACATGTGCAAATCAAACTTCACATCGAGCTTCAATAAGGGCTTCTTTTGAGGCTCTTTGTGAGGAACCTTGGAATGTTGAGAATGAGCTGAGGAAGAAGTACTTGAACTTGTGCTTGAAGCTAAAGGTGAAGAGGGAGGCTCAGGAGGCTCTTCGCCACCTCCTCCTTGGTTAACTGAAACATTTCCTGCATCCTTCACTTCTTTTTCTTCCTTCTTTACTTCACTGCCTTTTCTTTCTTTTGCCATGTTTTTTTCATAGTCTCCAAACAACTTTTCTACCTTGTCAGCCATCATGTAGAAGAACTTGTGAAAGTTTGCCTCCATCTCGGTGCGGGCATAATTAGCATCCATATTCTTCCTTCGGTGTGCATGCCCGATCTCGGAATTTTAAGGCTCTAATGTACCCTCACCAGCGTGTAGTTTAGCCCTCGTGAGCATCCACACTCACAATCCAATGTCAAATAGTCCTGCTCTGATACCACATGATCCAAAAACAATATCTTTGCTACTCTATGACGTTAACATGAATTGCATAAAGAGCATGAGCGAAGCTCACAAATCCATAATAATAGAACCAAATAGAATAGACAACACGCACATAAAGACAACAAGTTGATAACGGATTTCATCCAGGATGGACTACGTCTCCGGGCCTGCTTCTCAATAGGAGGGTCGATCTATAATCTCAGCATAAGGAAAAATACATGACAATGATACAATGATACCTTGGTGACAATGTTTAGGAAGAGAACCGCTACCCAAAACATAACAAGACTACTTCCAGCAACTCCGAAGCCTGAAGACGGTGTAAAACGAGTATAAACACTCGTACCTTCCTCCTGCAGAGCTACGCAATCTCCCTTCTCTCGTTTAGCTTCAAAGTCTCCACTCCAAAGCATGAGTGGGAAATGGCAAATGAAGGGGTTTATATAGGTTGGATTTCCCTTCTTCACATGACTCTCATGGATTCCTTTGGTTGCAACTAATTTTCCTATCTTGGCCTTGGTTACAACTTCCCCAAGTTGGTTTTCATATGGTTGGGCTTTTTATTAAATAATAAACCAACTTGTTACAACTTCTTTACAAATATGGCATGTTTTTTTTTGGTTACAACCATGCATTAACTTCATAACAACTCAAGGAATAAAATAAATGAGTAATATGTGAGTAATTTTTCCACTCACTTCAAATATTAATCATTTTACAATTTCTCATGAGTAAATGCATGAATGTCCTAAAACTCATTTCAAGAACAAATGCATGCATGCTAGTCATCATGCCATGTCACCATGCCACATCACCATGCCACATCAGCATGCCATGTCATCATGCCACATCACCATGCCATTTCATCATGCCATGTCAGCATGCCACATCATCATGCCACATCATCATGACACATTATCATGCCATGTCAGAATGCCACATCACCATGCCATGTCATCATGTTTGTATAGTACGAATGCCACGTGTCACCCTATCAGTGGTGCCACATGGCACCTCTTTTAGCCAAATTTACATGTTGACCTTATAGAACAGAACGCAATAACTTTCTCATACGGAGTCCGTTTGAGGTGAAATGAACACCATTGGAATCATCTCGACGAGCCCTTCGATCTGGTGCTAGTTTTTCTAATATTGGAGGACTTCAAAAAAATTTCCTTCTTGGATCCTCCTGGATCATTCATCCCCACTGAGAAGCTTTTTGGCCTCCAGAAGCCTTTACTAGTCAACTGGTAGGTGAGGGAATTGATCTCCCACTTTCCCCTTCTTGATCCACTTGGCTTTGCTTGGATGAGTGCTTTTGATTCCCACTCGAAGATAATCAACATCACCTCTACGAGAAGTCCTTGTCTTTCTGTCCAAGATGACATATTCCTTTAGCTCATCCATGTACTCAGGAGAAAATTCATCAACTGATGGAAATGAGATGTTCTCCCTTTCATCCATGATCATGGGAGGCTCATAGAGTTTCAAGTTCTCCACATTCACCACTGAGTAGATATGCATGTATGG
Organism: Pseudotsuga menziesii; assembly: GCA_001517045.1. Classification (NCBI taxonomy): domain Eukaryota; kingdom Viridiplantae; phylum Streptophyta; class Pinopsida; order Pinales; family Pinaceae; genus Pseudotsuga; species Pseudotsuga menziesii. The sequence goes on from LPNX010536331.1 coordinate 242,843, forward strand.
CGGTAGATCTAAGCGAAAAGCATTCATCCCAATCTTCTCCAAGATGGTGAAGGGACCATATCTAATAGGCTTGAGCTTATTTCCTTCTTCTTTCATCCTCTCCTTGCTGATGTGAATCCATACTTGATCCCCCACCTAAAACTGATGATCAACTCTATGCTTGTCATGGCAAGCCTTGTACTGGGCTTGACTCTTCTCCAGCTGCTCTTGCACTGCTTGATGTACCTGTTGAACTCTCTGAATGAACCTGCGGGATTTGTATTCATCATTGGAAGCGCTTGACTCAACCTCTCTCCCATAAGTCAAGTCCAATGGAGTCTTTGTCAAGTACCCAAAACATGTCTCAAAAGGCGAGCTCTGAGTGGAAGAATGTATAGCCCTGTTGTAGGCATGCTGCACATACTGGATGTGTTCATCCCATAACTTAGGATGCTTGTTGCAATAGCCTCGAAGCAAATGGACAACTGTCCTGTTGACTAGCTCTGTTTGTCCGTCGGTCTATGGATGGAAAGCGGTGCTCCTCTTCAGCTTGGTGTCCATCATACATCATAATTTTGTCCAAAACTCTCCAAGGAATTGGGAGTCCCGATCCAAGATAATGGACATAGGAAGTCCAAAGTGAACCCATACATGCTGAAAGAAAAGAGAAGCAACCTGCTCTGTAGTGACCTGCTTTTTACATGGCATAAGAATACACATCTTGCTAAACCTATCCACGACCACATACAACTAGTCATGACCCCTCCTAGACATAGGCAAACCCCCCACAAAATCCATGGAAATGCTTTCCCAAGGATGGGAAGGAACAAGAAGTGGTCAGTACAGCCCCAATTTTCTATTAGTGGGCTTACAAGTAGAGCACATCACACACCCCTTTACATATTTTGTTACAATGTCTTTCATGCGATGCCAATACACAAGTCTTTGCAAATGAGCCAAAGTCTTACCTACCCCAAAATGCCCTGATACAAGATAAGTATGAGCTTCTCATATTACATGGACTCTTTCACTGATAGGAACACATAACTTGCCCAAATGATAGAGCAACTTTCCCTGCAAATAGTAGTCTTCCACCTATGTGCCATTGGTTAGCTTCTCATAAATCTCCTTGAAATCATCATCAGTAGCATACTGCTCAATTTAACTTTCATGGGATAAAGAAGCATTTTTCAAGACAATAGATGCAACAATAGGAGGTCTAGAAAGCATATCTTCCACTTTGTTACTAGTACCCTTCTTGTACTTGGTAACTGCTGACAACCTATATATGCCCACATTAGGAAGAGGGGCATCCTGCTGGAGATGAATCTCATGCTGAATCTCCCTTTTGGGAGGCAAACCTGTAGGTTCGTGAAATATTTCATCATATTTATCCACAATATCAATCATATCCTTTTTATGACAAGGATCACAACCTTTGAAAGCATCGGATGATTCAGCATCTTTTGCTCTCACAACCATGAGCATGTATCTCTTATTAGTGTTGATGAGTCTCTTCATCTGACCTGCACTAACAAGAGAGGTGTTAGCCTTCATACTGTGAGCTCTCACAATGTACTCCACCCCATTTTTGGTGATATGGTACTTGTTCTCATGATGGAAGAATACTTCTTTTCGATCATACAAGTATGGGCTTCCCAATACGATACCACAGATGTCAAGAGGAACAACATCGAATTCCACCTCATCGATCAACTTTGAAGCAATAGCAAACCTTAACCTGCATTGCTTAGTCAACTGTAGCCTAGCATTATCACATACCCATCCAAGAGGATAAGGCTTGGGGTGAGGTTTAGTCTGTATGCCCAACTTCTTAACAACTGATTCTAAGATCAAATTTACTTGAGAACCCAGATCAAATAATGTTTCAATCTTTCTATGCTTAGACACAAATCTGATGTGAAACAACTCACTTCTTCTTTTATCATTTTCTTTAGAAACATGAGTAGAACTTGAACCAGTATGAGGAGTTTTGTTACCTTGCATTCCCATGGATGTAATCATGGTTTCGATGCCTGAGTCGGAACCCAAATCTCGTTGCACTATTGCAATGGTCTTTTTCTTGTTTTTTATTCCATAATGCTTTGGCCTCTGTTCAGGATGCAACTTCCAACTACTTTCTTCATCATGCCCATCCGTGTCGCAATGGTTGCAATGGAGATTTCCTCCTTCCTTCTTGGCAGCAGCTCTCTTCTTGCTCTTGTCTTTTTTCTTGAATTTGTGGTTGTTGTTGTGCTTGAAAGGATCCTTTTGATGGTATTCTTGCAAATGATTCCCCCTGCTCTCAAGATGAGTAGCCTGAACACTTGCTTCATCCACACTAGTAGGATTCAACAACAACAAAGTATGGCATAGATAATGATGAAGAGCACCAATGTACTTCAAAAGAGTGTCAGGAGAATCTAAAGAAATATTCAACTCTAGAGCTTTCTTTCTAAATTATTTAGTAAAATTCTGAACACTCTGACCCTTGCCTTGTTTAAGACTTTGCCAATCCATCATAGCCTTTTGAACATAACCCAATGGATAAAATTTCTTACGTAAAGCAGAAATGAAAGCAGACCATGATGAGAGAAGATTACCCATTTGTTTGCTACCTTGCTGAAGATTTCTTTCCCACCATACAAGTGCGGTGCCTGTCAGCCGGAGTGAAGCCAACTGAATCCTCACATCTTCTTCTTTGATCTGCTGGACTCGGCAATAGACCTCAATTTGCCTTATCCAATTGTTCAACTTCTCTACATTCGATTCCCCATTGAACATGGTCAAATCAAACTTCACATCGAGCTTGAATAAGGGCTTATTTTGAGGCTCTTTGTGAGGAACCTTGGAATGCTAAGAATGAGATGAGGAAGAAGCACTTGAACTTGTGCTTGAAGCTGAAGGTGAAGAGGGAGGCTCAGGAGGATCTTCACCACCTCCTCCTTGGTTAACTGAAACGTTTCCTTCATCCTTCACTTCTTTGTCTTCCTTCTTTACTTCACTGCCTTTTCATTCTTTTGCCATGCGTTTTTCATAGTCTACAAACAACTTGTCTACCTTGTCGGCCATCATGTAGAAGACCTTGTGAAATTTTGCCTCCATCTCGGTGTGGGCATCATTAACATCCATCTTATTCCTTCGGTGTGCACCTCTGATCTCATAATTGTAAGGCTCTAATGTACCCTCACCAGCTTGCAGTTTAGCCCTCATGAGCATCCACACTCACAATCCAACATCAAATAGTCCTACTCTGATACCACATGATCTGAAAACAAGATCTTTGCTACTCTATGATGTTAACATGAATTGAATAAAGAGCATGAACGAAGCTCACAAATCCATAAGAAGAGAACCAAACAGCATAGACAACATGCACATAAAGACAACAAGTTGATAACGAAGTTTGTCCAAGATGGACTACGTCTCTGGGCCTGCTTCTCAATAGGAGGGCCGATCTATAATCTTAGCATAAGGAAAAATACATGGAAATGATACAATGATACCTTGGCGACAATGTTCAGGAAGAGAACCACTGCCCAAAACACAACAAGATTGCTTCCAGCAACTCTGAAGCTTGAATACGGTGTAAAACGAGTATAAACACTCCTACCTTCCTCCTGCAGAGCTACGCAATCTCCCTTCTCTCCTTTAGCTACAAAGTCTCCACTCCAAAGCATGAGTAGGAAATGTCAAATGAAGGGGTTTATATAGGTTGTCTTGCCCCTCTTCACATGACTCTCATGGATTCCTTTGGTTGCAACTAATTTGCCTATCTTGGCCTTGGTTACAACTTCTCCAAGTTGGTTTTCATATGGTTGGGATTTTTATTAAGTAATAAACCAACTTGTTACAACTTCTTTACAAATATGGCATGTTTGTTTTTGGTTACAACCATGCATTAACTTCATAACAAATCAAGGAATAAAATAAATGAGTAAGATGTGAGTAATTTTTCCACTCACCTCAAATATTAATCATTTTACAATTTCTCATGAGTAAATGCATGAATGTCCTAAAACTCATTTCAAGCACAAATGCATGCATGCTAGTCATCATGCCACTTCATCATGAGATGTCACCATGCCATGTCATCATGCCACATCATCATTCCATGTCATCATGCCACATCATCATGCCATGTCAGCATGCCACATCATCATGCCACATCATCATGCCATGTCAGCATGCCACATCATCATGCCACATCATCATGACACATTATCATGCCATTTCAGCATGCCACATCACCATGCCATGTCATCATGTTTGTACAGTACGGATTCCATGTGTCACCATGTCAGTGGTGCCACGTGGCACCTATTTTTGCCAAATTTGCCTGTTGACCTTATAGAACAGAACACGATAACTTTCTCATACGGAGTCCGTTTGAGGTGAAACGAACGCCATTGGAATCATATCGATGAGCCCTTCAATCTGGTGCTGGGTTTTCGGATATTGGAGGACTTCAAAAAAATTTCCTTCTTGGATCCTCCTGGATCAGTTGTAGTGAATTAGTCGTCATTCACTCTCAATTGATATTTATTATGAAAGTTAATATCAATCTTGTTAACAACAATTAACATTATTAAAACTTATCTAACATTTAATGACTATGTGAACAATAGTCCTTCCAACCATTTAGTAGACTTTATTTAGTGATGACCATAATTAATATTTGACCTTAATAATAGTTCCATCATTTTTCATTAATAACTTGACACATTAGTTTCAATTCATGACATCATGAAATACAATTATACAAGAATATATATAGACGAGATATGTAAATGTAGAAAATGCTTACATACATCGTGTAGGTGCACCAATAGTACACACATCACACAACACATATAATCACACAAGTTAATATTTGTCGACGTATACTTAAACATGAATCGACAATGTATAAACACTAAATCATATCACAATAATCTATGGCACAATATAATATCTTTAGTCACAACATAAGAATCAAGAGATTTTTTCAACACACATAGTAAATTATGTTTTCCTCTAAATCTCCCTTGACATTCCTATCTACCTACTTCCCTCTATATAATTCACAACTAACTTCCACATCCTATCCTTCCTCTACTGATATACCCTTGAGTGTTAGCTACATGACCTAACTCCATTTATAATCTGCAAGCGGAATTTTTTACTCCATCAACCAATATTCCAGATTAGGCACCCACTAGTCATCATCACACACCTTGGGGAGCATGTCATAGCACAACCTTATCATGACTCTAGGTTTCAGGAAAAAATAGTGGGTAATGCCTCCACCCCCCTAATGGAACAAGGTACGACATCTACATTGACATTAGTGTCTTTGTTGCGACTATTGCACTTAGGACTTGTCATCGAATAACTAAGTTGGGTGGTTGAGTTTCTTGAAACCCCACACCATCCAACAGATCATGATAACAAAAATAATCATACATAAAAATAAAAATTGATTCTCATACCATATATCTCTTGGAATTCATATTGTTGATGTACTTACATTTTGTAGGGCTCAACTGTCCCTTAGCTATTCTAACCCTGTTGGTCAGTCTCATAACAAAAATGGCATGCAATCATTAACATAAACATACATATTTTGTTAATATGAACAACAATATAATCATTTTCACCATGCATCTGACATCATAATCATTTACTCGAAACGTTACTTTAAATTGGCATCCATGTACCATTATCTATTAAAATTTCATGCTAGAGACATAATCAAAATAGGATCATAATTCATAATATTAACATCACACACTTATATATAATTTGTGAAAAATAATAGATCCATATGTCGACAAATTCATCAACTAACGAAGTTCAACAATAGTAAGCATATACAACAAGTAATAATAGTCTAGGTAATAAGGTCAAAATGGAGCGTACAATAGACCTATCACTACCTTTCTCACAATTGGTAATGCTTTTTATTTCACATGAGCAAGTATTCTATGCATACATCATATGGACTATTGGTAGTATATGTGAAAGTTGAATCTTTGTACCCCTTTTGTTTGTAGAATTGTCCTTCTTCAACACCTATTACAAATTTGCATCATCTATTGTCCTTACTTTGGGCCAAATAAGAACTTCACCATCTATAAAGGAAAATATGAAACATTTCTTGTCTAAAGATGATATCGAAAGAATATTCTTCTTTAGACATGAAAAATATAATACTTCTTTCATCTTTATGTACTTACCATATTTTAGCTTGTAAGAGGATTATCCCATTCCTTTGATGGGTTATTGATAATAATCTCCAATATACACCTCATGAGGATTGTGTTTTTGAGTGAGACATGAGAGAGAGTCTTTATGATCTGTCGTATGTTTGGAAGCGCCAGTATCTATGACTCGAGTGTCACTTCAATGATAGACTAATCAATCCCATGATGGATGAAATTAAACATATTCTTCAATAGAGTCTTCATTCTCTCTATCCTTCTCTTTGGCTGCATGGGCATGGGACTTTCAGTTCATATTCTTGAACTAGTCTTTATTAAGTAGACAATGTCTAGAGATATTTTCTAACTTGTCACTTATGTAACATTCATAAGATGAGTAATCCTTTTTAAACTTCTTACCTCATTTGAAGTCTTGTGATCTTCTATGAGGTGATCCTTGAACCTTCCTTTTGTTTATTTCATTCTTTGTATGAGCATATAGATCTTGATCTTCATTTTCATTTATCTCTTCTTCTCTATTTCTTAGCTTTCCTTCTTAGTGTACACACTCTTCCCATATCTTAACTTTGTTAGCTTTATTCTAGAACATATTCATCTAATGAAGGAATAACATTCTCTTGGAATACCATTTAAGGTGGTCATCACAATATTTCATTATTACACCATGTCACCAATGGCCTCTAGTTGTTCCTTGATATGAGATACCCTTGAGAAGTATGATTGCATATTTTCTACCTTTTCGATCTTCACACCCTTGATTTTGTTTCTCAAATTCATTCTTCTATTGATGTTATTTTCTTCAAATAGTGTTGTCGATGCATCGAACATTTCTTTTGGATTATTTTTTGAAGGTGCATGAGGGTAAAATGATCCTTGATAGAATCAAATATGATCCTCTTATCCTTGATCATATCCTTGTTGTGCTTGTCATGTTCTTCATCTACCTCTGGCTCGTTGACCTCTTCTTTGATGTAGCCTTCTAGGTCATGTTCTTCAAGGATGCGCATGACTCTATACTTCTATTATCAGAAATTTTCTTCTCCTTCAATATTTTCATCAAGATTCATATTGTTTGTCATCTTTAATGAATGAGAAACTCAAATAGAAATATAAGAGATAATGATTATCAATTTGAGGAGTGATTATGGAATGTTCTTTAAGATGACCTAGGGTTTGATAGGAAAACTCTAATTCTCCAACTATGGCCACTTTCAAAGATAATGGGAGGAAAAGATGAGTCTCTCCAAGGAAAGATAGAATGTATATTACTTTTCTAGAATATATGGCTGGATGCTTGAAAATATAATGTCCTATCTTCTCCCAACAATAGTGGTAGGTAAAAGAACGAAAAATCCACAGAATTGAAATTTGTTTCGACGGAAAGATGCACTCTTATGGGGAGAGTTGAATGGGCCTTCTTTTTTTGTTTATTGGCGGCGAGAGGGATCGAGAATAGTGAAACCTATATTTTTGAAGTGCAGAAAAGATGCTACACAATGTATTCTTTAAGGTTGGCTCTGGTGCCATGTTAATATTTCTGTTTATTGGCGGCGAGAGGTATCGAGAATAGTGAAACCTATATTTTTGAAGTGCAGAAAAGATGCTACACAATGTATTCTTTAAGGTTGGCTCTGGTGCCATGTTAATATTTCTTCAAAAGTTGTTATGTCAAAATAAAAGCATCAGTGAAAGAACATCAGACACAATAGAAAAGATAATAATAAAAAATATTTATCATGAGAAACCCTCATGCGGAGAAAACCAAACAAAGTTTCTTATATATAGACTTCAATAAAGTACAGTGTAATTCCCAATAAATAAGGCTAGACTTCTTCCTCCTCCTTATATGGATTGTTTCTCATCTCTCTAGCGAACTTGCGTGATTGCTCACCATGTCCAAAAGAGAGATATGCCTCTCCTATTTAAACTAATCTACTGAGAGGATTAATTACCCAATAGGGATGAATTCTCCTTGCTTTCATGGCTGACTTCCCTTTGGACACTCAAAAATACATTTTAATAATATGCTTGTGGGTACTAGTAACCCGACTTATAGTAAATGTTTTACCTCAATACTTGACATCACCAAATAGAATAATAACATACCTAAGTGGAGGAACAACATATCCAGAATCGGAAATAATAAAAATAATACAAAATAGAATATATTCTGTAGGTTCATTTCTTTAAAACCCGATTCTTCAATTCCTTAATCTCGGATATCAAAACACCATCACTTTCCCTTAGCTACTAGATAGAGTTAGTATTCTTTCTATAAGATGCAAAGTGTTGGAATAATTTAGTATTTGAGTCCCCTTCTTGGAGCCATATATACCTTCTTTTCAACCTCCAAGTGGCTTCAACCTACCCTATAATATTTTCTTTCTAATTTTCCAAAGTAATGAACCTATATTCCATTTCTTCTTAAAAATATTCACCATCCACCTGATTTTCCAAATATTCAATTTTTAATTCAATAATAGATAATTCTTTTGCAGTCCCCTGCTTTTTGTCCTTTTCCCATTTCTCAACCTCAATTTTCAAAAGCTTCACTTTCTTTAGAAAATGTTGAATTGAGGAAGTTTGATTCTGAGCATAGAAGGATTCCCAAAGTCATAACAAAAGAAAAAAAATCATGTTCTTTTGACCATGTTCAGTTGAACTTGAGGGTATAATATTTCAAACAATAATCAAAATCAAGATATAGTAAAATATCCATGTGGTTAGAAATACCTATTGAAATCCTCCATGATAGAAATCTTCCCAAGGAAAAACCCAGTTGTTCATCCATTAAGAATCTATCAATTTATTTAGCTACACCATCCCATCCAAAATTCCCATTATACCAAGTGGGTGTTAAATAATATGGAATGAAATCAATCAAACATGAACTCTCAAATAACCATTTTAGATAACTGGCCAAAGGTTCATTAACAACCTTCGAACCCCAAACGTCATATGATGATTGAGTGAAATTTAGGTCATCTGCAATGATGAGAGAATAATAATGAATCCAACCCAGTTCAACATCCCTGTCCCAAAAGTGTTTCATGTTGTTATAGAGACGATATATCTTGAGTAAGATAATGGGTATTTCAAAAACCCTAGTGCATCCTTCAATTTTAATACCTACAAAGGCATGAAACGGAGAGAAGTCAGTAATCACAAGGTTCCATGCAACAATCAACCCACCCAACAATCCATTAGTATCTACCCCAAGAATATTCCATGTAGGTTTCAATTTTAGAAAAAAATCACATGCCACCACACCATTAGCAATGGTCTCTTGTAGAAAAAAAGTTCTTGGTACAATATTCTCTAAAACCCCATTAAAAGCATCTTTTTAGGGACACTACCTATCCCTCTGATTTTCGAAGAGAGAATGACCATTGGATAATATTTTCCTAGGGAGATTTAGCTCTAAGGGCCCTAACATTATCAGAAAGAGGAGAATCAAAGGAAATAACTGAAGCTATGGATGAGATAGAGGAAACCTTAGGGTTTCTCCGAAATTCCTTCCCTGTATGTTCTAGATCAGAGTTCTTATTATTCTTCTTACGGGTAGTCACATGTTTATACCTAATTGACACTATTGGTACATTTTCTTGGTTCCCATGTTCACCAACATATGATGTCCCCATAGAGGTCATTACAAGAACTTTAGTAGAGTCCTCAAAAGAATTATGAGGTTCCTCAAATAGTAGAAAATGAGATATAAATGACCAGGTGACCAAAAAATTTAGTCACCACATATTTTTCAAGGTATAAATGACTGACCTTGAGTGATCCAACTAAAATGACTAGAGGAATAACCAATTGGGGCACGGGATAAAATATATGACCATATAACAAATAACTAAGCAAAAAATGACCACATAACAATGAAACTAAGAATATGAATTTGTCATTTCTAGTTGTGTCACTCCGACAATGGAAAATTGCAATTTTAAAAATTAATTTCTATAATTTACTAAATTATAACACTGTAGATGCATTTAGAGACCCCTTTCTAGGGGGTCTATGAATCCATCTGCACTATTAGAATTTAGTAAATTGTAGATCTCCTCATGTGTCACAGATCAACATTAATGCATGATGCAAATCTGCACCACTTACATTAACGACCTTATACATAGTCTTCTATTATTAGAGAAAAAGAAATTTACTTATAAGATTTACATCCTTCCCAATGTATCATAATTAATTTTCAATACATTTGTGGCCCGCATTAATAAAATCCATTCAAAGCTAAGATATCACAAGTACCACAAAACTAAAGTAAAAATGACCACATAACAATTGGTCATTTATTTAGCCAATTTTACTTGTCACTTCAATAATAAAAAATTACAAATTTGACAATGAATTTGTACAATTTACTAAATTTTAATGCTCAAATAGATTTAGAGAACCCTTAGAAAGGGGTCTCTGAATCCATATGCAGTTAAAATTTAGTAAATTGTAACATTGTATATGGATTCAGAGACATGATCTAGTGTCAAAACATGATGCCATAAGAGAACCTACTGATTTTTTTTCAATATCATTTTATCTGTATTATCATGTCCGGTTCGATGTGCTTATCATCTCCATATATTATTTCACCATTTTTTTATTTCGTATTATCCCTTTGAAATATCCATCAAGTTGCAATGTTGTTTCACTCCAACAATGGAAGATTACAATTTTGAGAATGAATTTGCATAATTTACTAAATTTTCACACTGCAAATGGATTTAGAGACCCCATATTTACAAAATTTCGACACTGCAGATGGATCCATAGACCCTCTATTGTCCCTATTTATCCTTATTCCCTATATCTCCAAAAGTTTTGTTAAAACATAAAAAAAAAATGAATTCTAAATACAAGGCCTTATCCTACACCTCTTTCTACTACTTGCCCAGTTCCAAAATGTCATATTTATGGGTAGAAGGGGTCCCTTGTCCCATAAACAATGTGGTGCCATACATTAACTCAGTGTCTATCTTAGAGAATACCTTGAAAATATATTATTATTATTATTATTATTATTATTATTATTATTATTATTATTATTGTATGCTAATGTATATATATCATATAGTTATTAATATTTCTTAGTTAATGTATGAATATAATATATACATACTAGTATAATATAGTTAATATATTAATATGCTATATAATTATTATATATTTATATAGGTAATATATGTAATATATGTAATAGATATGCAATTTCCCTTTATAATATATTTATATTAGTATTAAAAATTTTATAAAACCAAGAATATAAGTAAAACAAATCCACGAAATTAAGGGAAATTAAATTAACAAGAAGAAAAAGAAGAAAAACAGAAAAGAGGGAAGAGTGAATGAACTAAAAAAAAATGAGTAAATTAAAAAAAAAGAATGAGGGAAAAAAACCAAATGAAACTAGGGAATTTTTCAAAGGTGGAAACCATCTTCCATATTCCCCTAGTATGCTCCTTGTAACATCATCGTTTTACCCTAACTCTTGCGATAAAAATAACCCTTATTTGAGGACATCCTATGAGGAATGACTTTGCTATTTATTTCTTTGTGATCTAAAAACTTTGTACATGCATATATTTTGAGGGTGTCGAGTTTGAGATGACCTAGACATGTGTGAAGCAATGAATTATTGATGAGATATGACCTAAGAAGAGTTATCTGACATATTGATGAGTAAGTTGTGATTATGAAAATTATATTGACATTTGGTTAATTATGAATGTAGTTATATTATGATTTTAATTCTGAATGAAAAACCATGTGTAGTTATCGGCAATTATTTGAAGTTGTATAATGTTTTATAGTAATGAATGATTGAAAAAATTTATACATCATGTACTATGATGGTTTGTTGAGTGTGATAGGAAAGGGAGGTACATGTGACAAAAGAAAGAATCAGTATGCAAAGACTCTAGCTGAATCAAGGACTATGGTAGGTGATATCAATCTTGATTACAATATGATTAAATTATGGTATGTTTGATGCACTTGCATGCATGCACTCTGAACGAGTTGGGAAACCTTGACATTTGAGGTCAATTGATGTTTATGTTATGGTTGAAATATTATTTATGATATTGGATGCACGTGTTGTTATATGTGCAGGTGATGGGATACGATTTCCAACTGACCCACATCAAGTGATGGGGATGAAAAATTATACGTGTAAATATAGAAAACTGGACGGTGCAAAGAGCTTTGAATAGAGTGAGGAAAAATCTAGTTCATCAAATGCATGTGCGACAAAGGTAGGTAGTGATTCGGTCACTCAAAAAGATTATAATGGGGTGCTCGCAATAAGGATTCGACCTTATTCCCAAGCAACCACTTGGCTCTTCATAGGGTAGGTGAACTGAGGTAACATTGGCTCAGTTTTCATAAAAAAATCTATGCCTGTGGGAATTATCGAAAGGGAATGTGAGAAGCATATCACCTTGGTAATACTGGATGCAATGACAATGCAACAGTAATCAACATCAATTTTGAAAAAGGGGGATTAATAAAATGGTTAACAAGAATTTTAATAAATTTCTAAGTTAAAAAATAAATAAACAAATAAATAAATAATGATAATAAAATAAATAAATAATAATAATAATAAATAAACTGAATAAAACTAAATTAAGAAATAACTTAAAAGAGTAACATAAGGAACTGAAACTAAAGTAAAACTATAACTAATCGAAAAATAATGAGAGAACCTATGATAACTAAAAAAATGGGTGGGTAAATAAAATTAATTAAGTAAGTAAACTGAAGAGTTAGTTGAAAGTTATTAGATTTTGACATGTAGATCTTGGGGCATAAATAGTTGGCATTTAGATTGCACAAGATAAATATAGAGAAGAAGAATAATCACTATTACACAATGATTTGAAGAACAATATGAGAAATATTTCATATAATATTATTCATCATTATGGGCGAATATATAATACAATATCAAGGAATAATTTGAATACCTAAAGAGGAAATTGAATCTACTAGCGTAGACTAACTCTACAGCTAACTTGGTGTGAGAAAATCACCATTAGAGCTCACTAATGCAACTACGAATCATTGAAAGAGTTCACAAATAGTTAACGAAAGAGGGTAGGTGAAAAAATACACCCTTATTCCCTTCAATCATGCAAACTAACTCTAGAGACATTGGGAGTGATCCAACTAAAGGTGATTGGAGCACAAATAGACATAACTAAATACCTACCAGGGTCAACTGCTCGACATTACTAGTGGCTCCGAGTGGGTTCCTAAGTTAAGTGGATTGATCCATAAAGCACCAAAATTCATACATATGGGTGCATTAAGTGGTATATGTACACTACATGTGTCCCCCATGCATTGGTGAAGTTATGAATACCTCCTAATCTAAGGAAATAAAAACATAGGATTATGTGGTCAAAGGTGTTATATTTTTATCATTCAAGCTAGCATTATCTTATGATATTATTTGAGAGAATAACATGCACAACAATAAACACAGGAGACAAGAGACACAAATAATTTTCCTCGGGGAAACCATAAAGGAGAAAACCCCGTAACTTCCTTAGAGATAGAATGAGCACCAATGGCAGCAGTAAAACCCAAAAATAGAAAATAAGATCTCCACAGCTTGTTCTCTCTCTCACACTTGAGAGACATTCTCCTCTCTCACTCATGTGTCCCAATGAGTGAGTGTGTGTGTGATAAATAGAGAGGCTCACTCTCTATTTATATTATTTCATTCACTTAATGTCCACTTTAACATGTCAGCCCCACTTAACAATTACTTACTAGAGCCGACATCTCTAGGAGAGTCTAATAACCCTAGTGCCCCACAACTATGGGGACTTTGCCCTTCGATCAACAAGGAAGGTTAAACTTGACACAAATGTAGGGACTATTGCCCCAACTTACAATGGAGGGTTAACCTCAATGACTTTACATGACTTGTTTACATTTATGAATCGGTCGATCGAAACATCAGGGCATGACATTACTCAATTACATTACAGATACTTCCCAGAATAAACATCAGGGTACATTACATAAGATATACAAGTGAATACATTCTGAAGTTACAAATACATCAACACTCCCTCTTAACTAGGAAGGTGTTCTCTCGACACAATTTATCAGCACAAGTCTTCTTCTATGTATCATTTGGATCATCATCAAGTCATGTTTGTCTTCAAGTCATCTTCATCTTCAATTCATCTTCATTGTCAAGTCATCTTCATCGTCAAGTCATCTTCATTGTCAAGTCATCTTCATCATGTCTTGATCATCACTGGATCTGGATCATCATTGGATCATCATCGAGTCTGGATCATCACTTGATCTGAATTGTCACTGCTAGATCATCATCAAGCCTAGATCATCACTGGATCATCACTGCTGGATCATCATCAGGTCTGGATCATCACTTGATCTAGATCGTCATTACTGGATCATCATCAAGTCTAGATCATTACTTGATCTAGATCATCATCAAAGCTGGATCATCATTGAATCATCATCATCAAAACTGCTTCTGTTATCTAAATCAAATGGTGCTATCTCTTCATTCTTCTCGTCGCAGGAAGTTCTACTGATCCATCCCTTTTTCATGTTGGTTGTAGACCTAGCCTCCATGTAGGTATTCATTGACAGAGCCAGCCCTTTTTCATGTTGGGTGCATATCTATAGAGCCAGTCCTTTTTCATATTGGATGTAGTCCTCTACAGAGCCATCCCTTTTTTATGCTGGATGTATCATCACAGAGCCAACCCTTTTTCATGCTAGATGTGGCATCATAGAGCTAGTCCTTTTTCATACTAGATGTGGCATCTACATAGAGCTAGTCCTTTTTCATACTAGATGTGTCATCACAGAACTATTCATTTTTCATACTAGATGTGGCATCATAGAGTTAGTCCTTTTTCATACTAGATGTGGCATCTACACAAAGCTAGTCCTTGAGTCATACTAGATGTGTCATCATAGAGCTAGTCCTTTTTCATACTAAATGTGGCATCACAGAGCTATTCCTTTTTCATACTATATGTGGAATCACAGAGCTATTCCTTTTTCATACTAGATGTGGAATCTACACAAAGCTAGTCCTTTTTCATATTACATGTGTCATCACAGAGCTAGTCCTTTTTCATACTAGATGTGGCGTCGCAAAGCTAGTCCTTTTTCATACTAGATGTGGCATCTACACAGAGCCAGTAGTTTTTTCATAATGGATGTGGAATCAACACTTATATATTACCATGGAAGGAACCAATCCTCTCACCATGTCAGAAAGGCACATGAACTCATCACTTCCACTTGAAAGGAACCTCGATCTAGAGAACACCAAGTTTCTCCCTAAAGTACTCAGACTTCACTCTGGCCATTTCTAGCATAGAATCACATCAGGGCTGATTACATCCAAGTATAACCTGTGAGCTTTTCTAGGACCAATTACATCCGGGGACAACCTACAGGACCATTTACGTCTGACCAACCTACGAGCTTCGCCAAGATTTATGCTTAGACAAACTGTTTCACCAGCTATGTATTGATGTAATTGTAACTTCGGAATGTATTCATTTGTATTTATTATGTATTGTAACCCGATGTTTATTCCAGGATGTATTTTTAATTTAATTGAGTCATGTCATTCCCCGAGGTATTAATTCTTGCACATGATCTAGGAACTAGGAATCAAAATCATCAAAGAATAATTAACAAATACTCATGAATTGGTGTTAATCAGAACCGGAATTGGTTTCCTCTTTGTATATTTAATAAACAATGAATGGTTACAATACCAATGTCAAGCAGTAGCTTAACTCCATGAATAGTTTGAATACCTAAGGAGACAATTCGAATTCAATGAGTGAGTCTGGCTTAACCGACTCTTAGCCATTCAATCACACTCAGTTAACACTTGACCAAAACCTTAATTGACTCACCAAACCCTAACTGAAGTTATAGTGCAATAAATGACTGAATCTCAACTGAAGGATATCAAACACATGTCATAGCAACCCAACCATCAAGTGCTAGTGCTCCATGACTTCAATGAACCTTGATGAGGTTAACTGAAGTTGAACTGACCATCAGAAGTTGGTGGAGGCACCCTGTTGACTCCATATCATTAAATAATAATAAATAATCATTAAATAATCATTAAATAATATATTTAATGAGAGGAGGTGCCTTAACTGACTGGTTGAACTGATTGTAACCACCAGTTAGCAATTAGATGCATTAATGTCACTCTAATCACCCCCGGAGTGCTCCAGTTAGCCTCCTTGACTTTAGGAGAAGGCTAAGTTAGCCTCCTTGACTGTAGGAAGGCATAGGTGTGATTGTATGATGGCAATTAATGTGCCACTGATGTCAATTAATGTCAATTATACTTAGGATAGTGGTTTAACTAGGCCAATTTGACCAAAAGAGTGTGTATGATGGTAAATGTCTCCAACACCCCCCCTTAAGCTATACTCAGGAAGAGTTAGAAAACATAGATGCATAAAAATGCTAGGGCCTTGGAAACTAAGGCCATAGGTAACCCTATATAATGCTGAAACTGAAACAATGCTCAAAACAAACTAAGTGAGGAAAAGGGGGAAAACCCAGTGGGAAAACCCCCCCCTCAAGCTAAACACTGAAAGTAGTCTGGATCACCCTGATGAACTCACCCCCAATAGTGAATGGAGGTGAGTGAACTTATTTTCTGAAAATCTCGTGGTGAAGATGTCTGCAATCTGCTCATCAGTCAGGTAGTATTGCAGAATGATGGTCCTGTCATGCACTAGCTCCCTGATGTAGTGCATGTGAATCTCTACATGCTTGGTCCTCTGCCTTGTAACTGGATCTGTGGATATCTTAATAGCACTATGGTTGTCACAAAATAGGATAGTGTACAAATTACTACCAAGATCAAACTCTGAAAGAATGCCTTGCAACCAAACTGCTTCGATGAAAGCATTCACCGCTCCTCGATACTCGGCCTCTACTGAAGATAGTGCTATGGCAGCCTGATTTTTGCTTGAACAGAAAATAGGGCCACCACCAAACATGAATAAATATCTGTAATTTGACTTTCGATCAATAGAATCAACCACCCAATCGAAATCTGTGTATCCAACTAGCTCTAGCTCGGAGTCTGCAGCATAGTGAATGTCGTAGGTCCTGGTTCCCTGAATGTACTGGAGGATCCTCTTGGCTTCCTTCCAATGAATATCATGAGGCTTCTGCATGTATCTTGATATAGCATTCATGGCATAACAAATATCATTCCTAGAATGTGTCAAGTACAACAAGCTACCAATCAGCTGTAGTGCAGTCCATGAGAGGTGTGTGTTTTCCTTCTTTAAGGATGATCCCTGAAAGGAAAGGGAATGGTGTAGGCATACATTCAGCCATGTTAAACTTGAATAAGAGGCATGAAATTTATTTGTACTGAGTGACCATAATCCCATCATAATTTTTCTCTATTTCAAGCCCCAAAAATTGTTTTAGAAGCCCCAAATCACTCATTTCAAAGGCATTGTGGAGAGCAGTTTTGATGACTGAAATGGAAGCAATTGCGCTACCTGTGATCAGTAAGTCATCAAAATATAAAACAATGATAATTATATGACCATAATTCTTCTTTAAATACACATTTGTATCTGATCTACATCTCTGAAAGTTTTGCGAGAGAAGGAAGGCATCCATCTTGGAATACCACTCTCTTGGGGCCTGTTTTAACCCGTATAGTGACTTCTTTAGCTTGCAAACCAAATATGGATCAGTGATGTAGTCCTTAGGATGCTTCATTTATATCTCCTCATGAATATCTCCATGCAAAAATGCTGACTTAACATCCATGTGATGCACCTCCCAGTGCTTGGATGCGGAAATAGCCAAAACAAGGCGGATGGAGTCCATTTTTGCAACCGGTGCAAAGGTCTCATGGTAGTCCACTCCTTGGACCTAAGAGAAAGATTTTGCTACCAAAATTGCCTTATATTTTCAGTTTCTTCCATTATCAGCAAACTTTTTCTGAAACACCCACTTGCATTGAACCAATTATCTTCCCAGAGGAAGAGAAACTAGCTCCCAAGTAGTGTTTTTCTGAAGAGAATTCATCTCTTCATCCATGGAAAATTGCAATATCAAATAATTCCAAGCATGGTAGTAGGATTTTGGATCTAAAATAATCATAAAATAACAAGTTTTATACAGCAAATTATCATAACAAGAGAGCGCAATACCTGCTCTTTGGAAATCAGACCGGGTTCTCCTTGGATCATCCGGATTTCCAATGTTGTCTCCTGCGGAGGAGAGTGTCTTTTGGGCCCATGTAGGAAGATGATTTTTCACTTCAGGTTTTGATTCAGTATTTTATTATTGATGCAAACTGATATCAGAAATCATAGGATCCAAATCAGGGTCATCACCCCCAATTTCATCATCCAAATATTCAGTGGAATAGGAAGGAAATTCAGCAATTTTCTCCTTCACTAGTTCCACCTCCTGAAGAGGCTCATCGAATTTGACACTTCTCTCAATGATGATCTGTTTGGTCTTGATATCCAGAAGCTTGAATCCTTTAGATTCATCAGGATACCCAATAAAAATACATTATATGCTATGCGGTTTCAAAGCCCTTCTTTTATCAAGCGGAATCCGGGCCAATGCAGTGGACCCAAACACCCGTAGGTTCGGCACATATGGCTTGTGTCCAAAGTATTTTTAGAAAGGAGTATTTCCATTCACTGATGAATGTTTCATCCTATTCTGAATGTATTCTTCAGAATGCATGGCTTCAGCCCACAAATTGGCAGTAAGTTTCTTTGACTCCAACATACAGGTGGTCATCTCTTTGAGAGACCGTTTCTTCCTTTCCGCTACTCCGTTCTGTTGAAGAGTGTAGGGAATTGAATGCTGGAAATGAATATCACTTTGGGAGAAAATGTACAGAAACTCATTACTGACATACTCCCCTCCATTATCATATCTCAATATCTTAATCTTAATCCCAGAGGCATTTTCGATACAGGCCTTCAATTCAAAAAAAAAATCACATACTTCTGATTTCTTTTTGAGAAAGAAAACCCATGTATACCTTGAAAAATCATCAATAAAAGTGAGGTACCTTAATCCATTCATGGATGTGACAGGAATTGGACCACTGATATCAGAATTTATCAGCCCCAATATGCTTGTAACTCAGTTTTCCTTCCCCCAATCGAACTTGTGCTCAGGGTGTTTTCCAATCACACAGCCCTTGCAGACTCCCGTGGTTGCCTTGATGACCGGGAGACCTTCAACCATGGAGTTTTTATGTAATTTCTGCAAATATTTGAAATTAATATGGCCAAACCTCTCATGCCACAGGCTATTAACCTCATTTCCATGAGTTAGCAGAGGAGTGGGCTTTGCATCCACAACAAAGTGAGAGAACTCATAGGATTTTGCATGATGATTTGGAAGGCCTTTTGCAATGGGTTTCCCGGATACTATTTCTATTATCTCAACATCATTTGGGATGAAAGAGAATCTCTTAGGCATTCTTGTATGTTTCATCTGATAGACACTAAGGAGATTTGCTGCTAGAGATGGTACATACAAAATTTTAGAAAAAAAACCATTTTCTAGATCTACAGTACCTTGTCCTTTGGAAATGATGGTGGAGTCATCTCCCATGTGGATGGGGATGGATTTGCTAGTCTCCAAGGGTGAAAAGGAGTCTTTTTAATCCATCATGTGATTTGAACCTCCATTGTCAATCAGAAATGATTTGGAATTCGAAGTGCTTTCCATGAGGGCATGACCTTTCTCATGCTGTGGTTCCCGATCTTGGTGATCTCTCCTTCGAAAGCTCTCCGGAAGATTGATGTGATTCCTCTCAAGGAGAGAGGTTGCTTCATCAAGATTTTTCTTCATGCAGGCATGTTCAGGGTGAAAACCCTTCCCGCACTAAGAACACCTGACTTTTTCTTTCCCATTGTGCCCTTTTCCTTTGTTCTTCATTGATCTAGAAGATTCATCATGCTGCTGATTTTCAACTCTAGGCTTGGGAGCATCAAATTTAGTTTTCTGATTTTTCTACTGCTTTCCTTTACCCTTCACATCTTTGGGCCTCGAGGGCTTGATCATGGGAATATTGGATGATCCCCATCTGGACAAGCTTGTCATGTTCATTAGTTAGGGACTCAAGGAAGGCATTATGTGTAGGAATCTTCCATCTAGGGGTTGTGAGCTTCCCTACACGAAATGTAGAAACAAAAACTGAATAATCAGCCCCAATTTTGGAGAGGATGGCTAGGATGAGATGATCATCCTCCTTCTCCACTTTGCATTGCTTCAAGAGGAAAACAATATACTTGAACTTTGTAAAGAAATCATTCAGAGTCTCGAAATTGGAAGGTTGGAGAGACATGAGTTCATTTTTGAGTTGGTAAACTCTCAAGTCATCATGCTTTCCATATAGAGATTCCAATTTGCCCCATATTTGTTTCGGTGTCTTCATATCCGTAAGATGGAAGAGAATGTCATCGGAAATAGAGAGGCACAAGAAACTGAAGGCTTCATCCATCTTGTTCAAGAATCTTGATTTTTCTATGGCAGATCTAGGCTCAACTTCAGTGTCCATGGCGACTCTATGGAGTCCTTTGGAAAGCAGTTGAACCTCCATTTTAATTTTCCATGTGTGAAAATTGTATGGAGTCAACAGAGGTACTGAGGAGGCCATCTGGATATGCTATAGCAAATGCTTCACTTGTAGAACCTAAAAATCAAAACAAAAAGGGCAAAATAAGGTCAGATAGCCTGCACATTCTAGGCTTTCATCACACCCAGCATAGTCAATCAAGAAAGCTTGAGCTATTGCTCACTTTTCATGGAGAAATCTGTCAAAAATATTGTTTTTGAGAGATTGATCTTCATCCTTCCATATGCTCTGATACCATATTAATTCTTGCACATGATCTAGGAACTAGGAATCAAAATCATCAAAGAATAATTAACGAAGACTCATGAATTGGTGTTAATCAGAACCAGAATTGGTTTCCTCTCTATATATTTAATAAACAATGAATGGTTACAATATCAATGTCAAGCAGTAGCTTAACTCCATGAAGAATTCGAATTCAGTGAGTGAGTCTGACTTAACTGACTCTTAGCCATTCAATCACACTTAGTTAACACTTGACCAAAACCCTAATTGACTCACCAAACCCTAACTGAAGTCAAAGTGCAATAAATGACTGAATCTCAATTGAAGGAGATCAAACACATGTCATAGCAAGACAACCATCAAGTGCTAGTGCTCCATGACTTCAATGAACCCCGATGAGGTTAACTGAAGTTGAACTGACCATCAGAAGTTGGTGGAGGCACCTTATTGACTCCAAATCATTAAAAAATAATAAATAATCATTAAATAATATATTTAATGAGAGGAGGTGCCTTAACTGACTGGTTGAATTGATTGTAACCACCAGTTAGCAATTAGGTGCATTAATGTCACTCTAATCACCCCCAGAGTGCTCCAGTTAGCCTCCTTGACTGTAGGAAGGCGTGGGTGTGACTCGATGATGGAAATTAATGCTCCACTGATGTCAATTAATGTCAATTATACTTAGGATAGTGGTTTAACTAGGCCAATTTAACCAAAAGAGTGTGTATGATGGTAAATGTCTCCAACACGAGGTTCCTATCGGGAGTTTCTATAATGTAAACAAGTCATGTCAAGTCAAGGTGGGTAACCCTCCTATTGTCTAATAGTTAAAGTCCCCGTAGTTCCGGGGCACTAGGGTTATTAGGATCACCTAGTGAAGTCGGCCCTAGCTGGGTTTAATCAAGTCGGGAATTAGTATCAATAGAGATCTAGGCTCTCTATTTATCACACACTCAGTTGTAGCACATAGTTGAGGAAGAGAAAGACACTAGGGCAAGGAATAAAGAGGTTACTGTTGTCGGGAGATCGTCTTACTATTTTTGGGTTTCAATTTTGGTGCTGAATCTATCTCTAAGGAAGTTGGGGGTTTTCTCTATTTATGGTTTCCCCGAGGAAAAAAACTATGTTCATTGTTTGATTGTTGTGCTTGTTATTCTCTCAGTTAAAGATCCTAATGAAATGCTAGCTTAATGTTTAAAATATAACATGGTATCAGAGCTAACCTGAGAACAAGACATTGTGCAGCTGCGGGAACTAGGGCTTCCTATTTTGTGGATCTCTCTCCACATATTTTCAGCAAAATTAGGGTGGAATAAATCTCCTCCCTAGGGTGCATCTTTCTGTCGAAGTAGAATCCAATTCTGAGGATTTTCAGTTTTGGACCCAACACTACTGCCAGAAATTAGGGCTTTTCACAGAAGTGGAATTTTTTAGTGAGCCCAGGCCTGGATTGATATTCTCCCCAAAATCAATTTTAGTGATCAAAATAAAATAATTTGGTTGGACAGAACTCTGGAAAAGCAAAACCCTTATCTGCTCCTGAACTAGCACTGCGGGATTTCAACTCCAAATCTAGATTTGACATCTTGACCTGGTAAGATATAAGTCTTTTGTATTTCCATTTGAGGTTCTCAATTAATATGTCTCATCATACCAAGCTTGATGAAAATCTTGAAGGAGCTGATAACTTCCAAGCCTGGAAGTATAGGATCTCCCTAGTCCTGGAAGAAAATGAGTTGGACTCCTATATCAGTGAGGAGGTTCCAATTCCAGAGGGAGATGAGGCCAAGGCCTTACATAAGAAGAAGTTGGTTATGGCAAAGAGGATCATTTCTGATTCAATTAAGGATCACCTCATACACATAAAGCCATGTTTGATTCCCTAACCAAACTATTTGAAGGGAAGAAAATCAACTGGAAGATGACTCTAAGGAACCAGTTGAATAATGTAAAGATACAGAATGAGGAGACCATCCAGTCATACTTCACAAGGGTATCCTAGATCAAAGAACAGCTGGAAGCAGTAGATGAAGAAGTGGAGAATGTGTAAATTGTGATGACAACCTTGAATGGCCTCCCTAGGTCATGGGATTCTTTCATCCAAGGAATCTATGCTAAGAAGAAGTTAGTCAAGTTCAGTAGACTGTGGGAAGAATGTTCACAAGAAGAAGTTCGCATAGAAGCTCAAGAAGAAAATATGGGAAGTGAATATAAGGCTCTCATAGTACACTCCAAGAAAGGAATAAGGGAAATGCATCATCACCAAGGTAAGCATTCTCATCATAAAAACAATTTTGTAAGAAGGGATCCATCCAAACTCAAATGTTATACAAGTGATGAAATAGGACACTTTGCTAGAAATTGTCCCATGAATAAGAATGGATCCAAGAAGAAGAAGAAATCCAAAATAAGACATCATGCTCACACTACTGAGGATGATGATCCTCCCAGGAAGAGAGTACAACAAGAAAGTGAAGACTCTTCAAGTGAAGAATAATATGTTCTGATCTCCGCTCTCATGGGAATTGTCACTCATGGAAGAAAAGATTGGCTTATTGATAGTGGGGCTTCCAAACACATGACAAGTTTGAAGGAATCCTTTGAGAAACTATCCGAACATAATTCACCCCATAAGTTGAAACTTGGGGATGACTACCAATATCCCATAAAAGGTAGTGGTGAATCCTCCTACAGGCTAGACTCTGGAAAGTCTACGAAAATGAAGGATATCTTGTTTGTACCAGGACTAAAGAAGAATCTTCTATCCATATTGGCATTGGATGCAAAAGGAATGAGGGTTGCATTTGTAGATGTCCAAGTCCTCATGTGGTCAAGAGGAAAGACTATTGACGATGCAATAGTGATTGGAGAACAAGAAGGAGGTTTATACAAATTGAAGGGCCATCCAAAACAAGCTTTGGTCCTTGACACAGTAGAGACAAATAAACTTTGGCATAGAAGGCTTGTACATGTGCATTAAATAGCACTACTACTTGCAAGAAAAGCCGTTAAAGGTCTTCTAGAAATTCAAGCAAAACATGAAGGGGTCTGCAAAGGATGTGTGAAAGGAAAGAATACAAAGAAGACATTTCCAAGTAGCAAGAGCAAGGAAAAAGGAATCCTGGAAATCATCCACTCTGATGTATGTGGACCAATGTCATCAAGTTCACTAAGCGGGTATGTATACTATGTTTCTTTCATTGATGAGTTTTCTAGGAAGACATGGATTTACTTCATGAAGAACAAAAATGAATTTTTCAGCAAGTTCAAGGAATTCAAATCCTTGATCGAGAACCACATAGAAAAAAGTTCAAGACCTTTTGATCAGATAATGGTGGAGAATTCACATCAAATGAATTCAAATACTTATGCAAAGAATCAAGGATTAAGAGGGATTTATCCACTCCATATAATCCACAATAGAATGGGGTTGTAGAAACGAAGAATAGAACTATCATGGAAGTTGCAAGAGCAATGCTTCATGATCAAGATATTCTCATGCATCTATGGGCAGAGGTTACCAGAACAACAGTGTATGTACAGAACCGTACTCCACATAGAGTACTTGAGAACAAGACTCCTAAAGAAGTATTTTCCAGAAAGAAACCAAAAGTCAACCATCTCAGAATATTCGGCTATCCAGTGTACATACACATTCCAAAAGAGAAGAGAACAAAAATAGATCCTTCAGGAAAGAAGGGTATATTTGTGGGATACTCTGAAAGCTCAAAGGTTTACAGAATATACTTCCTAGTATTCAAGAAGGTCAACATCAGTAGGGATGTAACATCTGATGAAGACTCAGCTTACAACAAATCCAGAAAGAGACCTGTTGAAGATCCTGAAGAAGCAGAAGTACCCAGAATTCATGACACAACCATGAACGAAGAAACTCAAGAAGAAGATCGAGAAATTTGAAGAACCACAAAGACCTATAGATCCACCTTAGGAGAATAATCCTCACAAGAGAAAACCTGCTTGGGTATGAGAAATTATCCAAGGTGTGGAAATATATGGGGCTCTAGAAGAGAATCACAGAGAAAGAAAGAGAACCAGATCTTGCTTCGGATATGTAGCTTTACTATGTGACTTTATCAATGAAGAACCTTCCAATTATGAAGAAGAGGCAGAATGGAAAGAATGGAAGGATGCTATGATCGAATAATATCAATTGATTATGAAGAATGATGTTTGGGATGTTGTCCCAATACTATAAGGGAAGTTGGTTGTAACTTCCAAATGGATCTACAAGATCAAGCATGCTACATGTGGTAGCATAGAGAAATATAAGGCAAGATTTGTGGCTCGTGGTTTCTCACAGAAAGAAGGAATAGATTATGAAGAAACCTTTGCACCTGTAGCCAGATACACTTCCATCATATCAGTACTTGCTCTGGCTGCAGTGATGAAATGGGAGATACACCAAATGGATGTCAAGATTGCTTTCTTGAATGGTGTAGTGGAAGAGGAAGTGTATGTAGAACATCCACTCGGTTTTGAGACACATGAAAGGGAGTCTCATGTGTTTAGATTGTAGAAAGCCTTGTATGGTTCGAAATAGGCACCCAGGAGATGGTACGATAGAATTGACAGCTTTCCATCCAGTTTGGGCTTTACCAAGAGTAAAGTAGATTCCAACCTTTACTACAAGGTTGAAGATGGCAACCTAGTGATGCTCCTACTATATGTAGATGATCTGTTTGTGACAGGTAGGATGGGTTGATTTTTGATACAAAGAGAAAGCTTGCTGCCGAGTTTGAAATGAAGGACTTGGCTATGATGCATTATTTTCTAGGCATGAAGGTGTGGTGGAATGTAGATGGAATCTCTCTCAAACAAGAGAATTATGCAGTAGAGATACTAAAGAGGTTTGGGATGATGGAATGCAAGGCCATGACCACACCTATGGAATTGAACTTGAAGCTATTGAGTGATACTTCATTAGAGACAATTGATGCTATGATGTATCATCAGATGATTGGGTCCTTGATGTACTTAATGAACATGAGACCAGACATTTCCTTTGCTATGAACACATTGAACCAGTTCTCTACAGATCCAAGACATGTTCACTTGATTGCTGCAAAGCATATTCTGAGGTACTTGAGGGGTACAATTGATTATGGGCTCAAGTACAAGGAAAATTAGAATATTAACCTGGAGGGTTATGTTGATTCAGATTGGGTAGGCAGTGCCCTTGATAGGAAGAGCACTTCAGGGTGTTGCTTCAGTATGGGATCAGGTGTGATCTCTTGGTTTAGCAGGAAGCAATCCTATGTGGCACTGAGTACAGCTGAAGTAGAGTATGTCATAGCTTGTTCAGCTAGTTGTTAGGCAATATGGCTATAGAAGCTACTGTCTGATTTATTTGATCTCCAGATGGATGCTACTTGTATACATTGTGACAACCAGAGTTGCATGAAGTTGTCAGGGAATCCAATGTTCCATGACAAGTCAAAGCATATCGAGATCAAGTATCACTATATCAGGGATATGGTGCAGAGGGGAGTGTTGAAGCTCTAGTATGTTGCGATGGAGGAATAGATAGGTGATGTGTTGATGAAGCCATTGGCTAGGGTGAAGTTCGAGTACTTCAGGGAGAATCTTGGTGTTCTCTAGATCGAGGTTTCCTCGTAAGGGAAATGATGAGACCTAGATCCATTTTGACACGGTGAGAGGATTGATTCCTTCCATGGTCAGATGTAAGGGCTGATCCATTCTATCATGATGAGAGGATTAGTTCCTTCCATGTCAGATGTGAGTGTTGAGCCATTCTGATGTGACTGTAGGATTGGTTCCTACATGATCATAAGTAAGTGTTGAATGCCATTCTTGGAATGGATGTGCCTGGTCAGTTACCAGGTAGCTCAGTCTAGGATTGGGGGCCATTCTAATATGAGTGTAGGATTGGTTCCTACAATATCATATGTGAGTGCACGCCCTTTTGACATTGGTTGTCAGATGTAAGTGCAGAGCCCTTTTGGTATGAAGGATTGGTTCCTTGCATGTTCAAATATAAGTGCTGAGCCTTTTTGACATTGGTTGTCAGATGTAAGTGCAGATCCTTTCGGCATGGAGGATTGGTTCCTCGCATGGGAGACTATAAGTGCCGAGCCTTTTTGACATTGGTTGATGGATGTGAGTGTTGGGCCTTTCTAACAGGGTTGTGGGAGGTGTTCCCACTTGGTCAGATGTGAGTGTTGGGCATGTGTTTCTGATATGATTATAGGATTGGTTCCTACATGATCAGATGTAAGTGTTGAGCAGGCCATTCTGACTTAAGGTTAGATATAAGTGCTGAAGAAGACCTACATGGAGGATAGGCCTATAACTAGCATGAAAAATGGTTGGATCTATAAAAATTCCTATGACAAGAATAATCATGAGATAACACCCATGAAGATCCTGTGATGATGATCCAGATCGAGGGATGATCCATACCCAGAGACGATGCTCCAAAGATGATCGAGATCGAGTTATTATCCAGATCCAGGTGAAGATGACTTGAAGATGAAGGTGACTTGAAGATAGAGATGACTTGAAGGTGAATATGACAAAGACTTGATGATGATCCAGATGATATAGAGAAGAAGACTTGTGCTGATAAATTGTGTCGATAGAATACCTTCCTAGTTAAGAGGGAGTGTTAACGTAACTGTAACTTCGGAATGTATTCACTTGTATTTCTTATGTATTGTAACTCGATGTTTATTTCGAGATGTATTTGTAATGTACTTGAGTCATGCCATACCCTAAGGTTCCTATCATGAGTTTATATAATGTAAACAAGTCATGTCAAGTCAAGGTGGGTAACCCTCCTATTTTCTAAGGGTTAAATTCCCCACAGTTCTGGGGCACTAGGGTTATTAGACTCACCTAGTGAAGTCAGCCCTAGTTGGGTTTAGTCAAGTCAAGAATTAGTATAAATAGAGAGCTAGCCTCTCTATTTATCACACACTCACTCACACTCAATTGTTACTACTATCAAGAGATCATGTTACTATTTTTGGGTTTCACTTTTGGTGCTGATTCTATCTTTGAGGAAGTTGTGGGGTTTTCTCCATTCATGGTTTCCCCAAGGAAAAACACTGTGTTCATTGTCTTTTGTATTTGATTGTTGTTCTTATTGTTCTCTTAGTTAAATATCCTAATGAAATGCTAGCTTAATGTTTAAAATCTAACACTATGCTAGAACTCCCTCTTTTGAGAGATCTTGATCTGGATCACATACTGGAGCTTCACTACTCCTTTCTGCATCATACAAAAATGCAAGTTAGATCAAGCAAATAAAATAGTAGTTTTCAAAAGAAACATACTACCTCCCAAATAGAAAGTGGAAACATCTTTTTCCTTAGCTGTACTCAGCACCATGCAGGACTCCATCTTTCCAAATCAAGAGATCACACTTGATCCCATACTGAAGTAGCACCTCAAAGTGCTCTTCATATCAATGGCACTACCTACCCACTACGAATCCACATAACCTTACAGGTTAATCTTTTTATTCGCCTCATACTTGAGCCCATAATAAATTGTACCCTTCAGGTACCTCATTGCATGCTTTGCAACCATCAAGTGAACATGTCTCAATGTCTTCACAGCAAAGCAAATATCTGGTCTCGTATTTGTCAAGTACATCAATTGACGATACATCATGGCATCAACTGACTTTGATGAAGCACCACTCAATAGCTTTAGGTTTGATGCCATAGGTGTGGTCATGGCCTTATAGTCCATCATCATGAACCTCCTCAGGATCTCTACTGCATGCTTCCCTTGTCCACACCTCCATGCCTAGAACGTATTGCATCATCTCTAAGTCCTTTATCTCAAACTCGGTAGAAAGTCTTCTTCTTGTAAATTTAATGAGTTCTTCTTTTCTGCCAGGAACAAGTCATCGACATATAACAGGAGCATCACTGGTCTTTCGCCTTCAACCTTGAAGAAAAGGTTGGAATCCTCTTTACTCTCAATAAAGCCTAGAGTCATCAGTAATCTATCCATCCTGTCGTACAATGTCAAACCTTGGGATCTTCTGCAGTCACTCCCTCTGAAGCAGAGCATCATTCTCCCTCTCTTTCATACTCTATGCATTGAAACATTATGTACCAGAGTGACAAGTAGCTTCCTCTACTACTAATATTATATTTATCCATCTAGGATCATTTGATACTAAGATAATCGATCTTGAACGTTGTCAAAAGTTCTTCTCGCACCCATTTGTGAGTTTTTCATCCTCTATAGACTTTCATATTCAACCTTGTAGCAAAGGTTCAGGTCTTCATCAAGCTCCTCATGTATGTGTTATCCCATGGGTGTCTTCTAATCTCGTACAAGGTTTTCTTTCATTTGCACACATAATTCTTCCTATCATGTGTATTTCTAGTCGCTACAAATGTCTCTTCGTAGTCTATTCCTTGTGCTACGAATCTTTCCTTATATCCCATGATGTTTCCATCTACTACATGATGGAACTATGAACTTCTCTTTAGGTGTCTATACTGCATCCTATACATCATTCTTCTTGAACTGGTACACTCGTTCCCTTTCTTCTTAGCTACTTCTTGGAAGGTTCTACATCAATGATGTCGATGCATTCATCATATTATTCTTCATCTTGAACTGTCGTCACTTGTTCATCAGAAACAAGTCTCCTCCTTCTTTGCTTGTAGGTGATTATACGTGATCTTTCCTAAAATTCAAATGCATTTGTATGGTTAGAAACATTTCATAAGGCATATTCATAATGAAAAATTCTTTTGCATCGAGATATATGATTATGCAACTATTTTAGCCAATACAACATTCATCCATATCTCACGGAAACTTTCTAGATGCCTTCCATCTCTACCAGGACAACATTGAGANCTAGTAAAGAGGTTTAATTCTAGATAAGTAGCAATGGAGAGTTTTATAGAACCATGAGATACTTACCCATCACATGCATATTATTAGTATACTATCATTAATGCAAACATTCTATCATGCATAATACATCAACTGAATATAAGCAAATGCATAACAAAAACAATATCATAAAATGACAATTGAATACTTATGTTTATTAGTTTCGTGGGTAGACTCCTTGTTGAGCCTTTAGTTTCATCATCTTCTTTATTCCTAATAGCATCCAAATGCTAAGATGGATAAGAGGTTCTTCAAGAATTGAGTCCTTCGTATTTCCTCATCGCTTGAGGGATATTCTTTGGATGGTGAGAGCTTGATCTTCAGTTGCTCCCATCTTCTCTTCTCTTATTATGAGTCAAGCTTCTTCTTCTTCCTAGATTTTACTGAAAGTAGTCACTTCCTTCTGGCACACATTCCTCATATGAATGAATCCCATGATCCTGGGAGGCCATTCAATGTGGCTATCACCACTTCTACATTCTCCACTTCTTCTTCTATTGCTTCAAGTTGTTCTTTGATTTGAAAGACCCTTGTAAAGTATGACTGTATGGTCTCTACATTCTGGAACTTTACATTCTTCAACTGGTTTCTTAAGGTCATATTTCGATTTATGTTCTTCCCTTCAAATAGCTTGGTCATTGAACCAAATATCTTTAGTGTCTTTAGGAAATACACTTGTGGTACAAGTTGATCCGAGATTGAATCAGAAATGATCTTCTTGGCCTTGACCAAGTTCTTCTTGTGTAAGGATTTGAGCCTCATCTCCCTCTGGGACTGGAACCTCTCTACTCATGTAGGTGTCCAATTAATTTTCTTCAGAGAGATCATATGATTCCATGCTTGGAATTTTTCAAATTCACCAAGCTTATCATCAAGCTGATGTGATATATCTCCTTGAAATGAGAACCTCAAATGAAAATAGCAAAATATTAGATCTTACCGATTTGAGGTGTCCGTCCTAGTTCCGGAGCTGGTCGATCTAGGGTTTGTCAGAGAAAGCCTAATTTTCAAAACTTGGAATCATTCAGATATGATTCAATATAGAGATATATCTCTTCAAGGTGAGCTATCCAATGTACTCCTTTTCTGAAAATGGTGGAGGGAAGCTCCCAGAACAGGAAGCCCTAGTTTTCAAATTTCTTCTGCAGAAATTATTGATACTGTTTCTATGGTATATCTAAAATTACTACTCCTATATGTCTAAATGTTTTTACTAAGGTATCCTTGCATGTTCCTGTTCCAACACCATAGGTTTCATTGGCGTTGGTTTCACCAATTGAGACTTATGATCGTTTTCCCAAGGTGACCTGTTTCGGGAATGTCCAGCATAGCAAAGTTGTACAGACTGACAAATGTCACTATTTCATCATATAGGTTAGAAACTTGAACCAAAGAAATTAAATTCCATTCCATTTATGTAACATCTTTATAAATTTCATTTGGACCTTCGTAGCCCGAGATATAGCAATTATCCCCAGGTGTCCTATTTAGGGATGAATCCTGGAAGAGGCTCGAACCCTAACTTGGAGGGATCATATCTCCTAGAATATACTGCATATTAGGTGAAATTTTGGATACATTGTAAACCCAAATTTTATTTTCGTCCTATGAAAGTTTCAGCTCCTGACACTTTTCCAATCGTGAGATATAGTGAATGTACCAAAACTTATCAGCTTTAGTATTTTACGATTTTTCCAACTCGAGGTCAAACTAGGGTTTGACTTTCCTGGAGTTTCACCCAACCAAAAATATTGACCCAAGTCTCTAAAATTTGATTTTTATGAGGAGATAAATCCTATTCTAGGCACACTCAAAAATTCATCTTCTGTAAGAAGCCCTAATTTCCCACACCAAAAACTGAAAATGTCCGAAATCGAATTCCACTTCGACAGAAAGATGCGCCCTTCAATGGAGAGTCAACCTAGCATGCTTTTGCTGATGGATTGTGGAGAGATACCCCAAAAGCAAGAAGCCCTAGCTTTAGCATCTATATAATGTTTTCTTTTCAGGTTAGATCTGATACCATGTTAGATTTGTATCATTCAAGCTAGCATTATCTTAGGATCTTTTCTGAGAGAATAACATGCACAACAATAAACACAAGAGAGAAGAGACACAAAGAATTTTCCTTGGGGAAACCATAAAGGATGAAACCCCACAACTTACTCAGAGATAGAATGAGCACCAATGGAAGTAGTAAAACCCAAAAACAGAAAAGATGATATCCATAGCTTGTTCTCTCTCTCTCACTTGAGAGAGCTTCTCCTCTCTCACTCATGCGCCACAATGAGTGTGTGTGTGTTATAAATTGAGAGTCTCACTCTCTATTTATATTATTCCATTCACTTAATGTCCACTTTAACATGTCGACCCCAATTAACCATTACTTACTAGAGCCGACATCTCTAGGAGATTCTAATAATCCTAGTGCCCCGCAACTATGGGGACTTTGCCCTCTGATCAACAAAGAGGGTAAACCTTGACACAAATGTGGGGACTATTGCCCCGACTTATAATGGAGGGTTAACCTCAATGACTATACATGACTTGTTTACATTATTGAATCTTCCAATCAAAACATCAGGGCATGAAATGAATCAATTACATCAGAGATACTTCCCGAAATAAACATCGGGGTACATTACATAAGATATACAAGTGAATACATTTCGAAGTTACAAATACATCAACAAAAGGAAGGATTAATAATAATCCTAACACTCCCCTTTAATCCTAACTCTGGACAACTTGGGCTTTGGTAACTGAGACCAAAGGTCACCCATTAAATCTAACTGTAAAAATTAGTTATCCATATAAAATGAGGAAAAAGGGAAAAACCGCATGGGGGGGATCCTTCTTAAAAAATGGAAAATGAGATACACCAAATATAAACTAGTCCAAATCCAAGTAGGTGTGAACTTGATTAGATGTTTGGAGGGATATTGTTCTTTACAAGAGGAGGAACATGCTTAACTTGATCAAGATCATAGACAACTACATAATAAATTATGGGACCATCTAGAGAAACTGAGGTAATATGATAAAAGAAAAAAAGTGATTGCTCTTTTAACTTGATATTGATATCAGGTTCAAATGAGCGTTTATGTGCTGAATAATTTGAACCATGTGAAGTAAAATAGGCTCCAAATGAGAGGATCCAACATCCAAGTGAATGCAAGAGGTGTCCATATTTTCTAGCACTATGAGAAGATCATCAGGTGATCGAGTAGGAAGGAGGAGGATGAGGCATGTTACCATGGAGAGAGAATTCTTGAGCTCCATAATCTGATATATCTTCCAAAATATCCAATGATTCACAAATTTTAATATCAACAAACTCATAAGAATAAATTGACATCAAATCCGCAATAGTAAATTTGAAAGAGACTTGAGGTGCTTGATTTTTCACACCAAGATTGATGAGATCAGTTACAAGCATAACTGAGAGTCCTTGAAACTCTAACTTTGAACAAAATAAGATGATAGAAGCTCCAATAATGTGGAATAAAAGTACTAAGCGTGCCATTGAGATGGAATATATTTTTGAGGGTGAATGGATCACTCCCAAAATATGATATTTCTTCCATAACATAAATAATATCACTTATTTCCACACCAGCAACAATATTGGAGAGAGAGGAATTGAATTTCTCTTCAACTCATTGAGTAGTTAGTGGCAAAAATTTTACATAATTTAGGATAGAAGATTCAGTGGAGAATGACTGAGTGGAATGGAAGGAGAGTTTTTATCCAACAATGGAGGTTCAAATATCCTCTTTTGGAGCAACTCCATGAAAACATGAGACATAAAATTTCTCAAAACATTCTATAGTAGTAACAAAAGGAATCTCATCAATGAGAATTTAACAAATTTGAATTGAACGAGTTAAATATTTCGCTATTTACTCATCTTGTACAAGCTCGTCAGAGAGACTTGAGGCTAAGAATTTGGAAGGAAAAAATATTGAGTAGGTGCTGAAAGAGCTCTCCAAATTGCTAGAATGTTCCTCATTGTGCTTACCAAAGGCTCTATCAAATCTTGTCCACAGATGATTTGGTATTCAACATAATGAATAAGGTAGCGCATTGTTGGAGAAATAACCAGACATATAGTTACAAAAGGTATATCATAGTCATTTTTATCTCTTCATAAGACTCTTTACCAATTCCAATAGATATTTCATAGATACCTTGTCCATTTAGAGATGAAATTATCTTCAAGTTCCACTCTGAATAACTTGTGAATGGAGTAAGAAGATGAACTGATATTCTCAAATCCATATTGAAGTTGTATAATAGAGGTTTGTACAATTTTATTCTTCAAATTCAGGAACAACTTTGAATCCAAAAATTTGTACATGTAAAACAAATCATGTATGTAAGCTTAAATTAAAACTCAAAAATGCAATTGATGTCATGTTACCAATTTAATCACAACTTCTTCTATAGTCAACGAAATAAAATTTTTTCAAAGACCCGTTTGATATATCAAAGAGATATTTCAGATACTATAAGGAAATTGACCTATATCATCATGTGGAGTGAGAAATATCAATATGAAATAGAGGGTGTGGACTGATGTGTGTTGTTGCAAACCTCCAATATTCAACTTAACATATCTCTAAAAACAAATATTCAAATTGAATTGTGAGGAATTCAAAACACCATATGAGTAAGTCAAAACATAGGAGAATATAGGAGAATTAGTGAAGCTCACAAATAAAATTTGGTGCAAGAATTAGCAAAAACCATCAAATGAGAAGCAAAATTACACACACAATGTGAACAGAAACAAGATAATTTCAGACTGTCTAACCATGAAACATATTATTATCAGGTATATAATACAATACAATATTTTTGTGAGGCTTTGGAATCCAATTGTGAGCATACAAGTCAAAATTGCCAAAAATGGCATCAAACCCCCCTAGGTGGGCCAATCATGTCCCAAATCACCCCAAACAGTCATGAATTGATGAGTTGTCATATAATATGTGTTTTGGACCAATTATTACACCTTTGACAACATGTTTGTGGAAAAATGGGTGGTTTAGAGTCTCAATGCAGCATTTAATGCACCAAATCAAGCCAAATTTGGCCAAAAATCCCACTCTAGCTCTCCAAGTCGACTTTCCTATCCAAATTCAATGAATTGGAGTGCACCAAAACTGATGGGAGTGCATATGTTGCTACTGACTGACATGGAATTCTCATGTGGGTGTGAAAGGCCCACTATGACTTGCCATTTGTCCACCTAAGCACCCCTAGTCCACCTAATAGTGTATTAAAGCTTAAAAAATAAATAAAATTGACTAATTAGTGTAACTAAGGTACTAATGATGGATTACTATTCTAGCACCCTCCCTTAATCCAACAAATAAGTACTGATCACAAAATGATGGAGGCCTTAGCAACAATGGCTAAAGTCACCTCAAATACATAATTCAGAAATTACAATTTTATTTGTCCATGTGAACCGAGGAAAAGAAGGAAAACCTCATGGGATAAAACCTCCCCTCAAGAATGGACATGGGGCTGGACCTGAAACAAATAACATAAAATTACCATCCTTCACTCACCCCAAGCAAAGATCTCAGGTAGGTGAAGGTCTTCTCAGTGAAAGTCTTGGTAAAAATATCAGCAGTTTGCTTGGTGGATGGGTAATATTACAGTGATATCACTCTGTCATGCACTAAGCCCCAAATGTAATGCATGTGTATGTCTATTTGTTTTTTTCTTTGCCTCTATGATGGATCAGTATATATTTTGATGGCACTCTAATTGTCCACCCAAATGTTGGTTGGAGAATCATTTATGACACGAAACTCCCAAAGAATTCTTTGCAACCATACACACTTTGTAGCAGCATTGACTACTGCCCTGTACTCGGCCTCTACTGATGAAAGTGAAATGGTGTGTTGTTTCTTAATTTACCAGAAATGGGACTTTCAGCAAAAATGAAGTCAAAAATTGAAGTTGACTTCCTGTCAGTTGGATCACTGGTCAAATCTGAATCTGAAAATCCAGCTAGTTGAAGTAAGGAACTAGCTGTGTAGTGCACCCCGAAATTCTTGGTACCCTCAACATACTGGAGAATTA
Organism: Pseudotsuga menziesii; assembly: GCA_001517045.1. Lineage (NCBI taxonomy): Eukaryota > Viridiplantae > Streptophyta > Pinopsida > Pinales > Pinaceae > Pseudotsuga > Pseudotsuga menziesii. Next base: position 278,954 of record LPNX010536331.1, read on the forward strand.
TTTTTTACTTCCCTCCAATGGAGCTCATCTGGCTGGTACATATGTCTTTCTATAGCACTTACATCATATGAAAAATCAGGTCTTGTGTGAGTGAGGTAAAGCAAACTTCCCACTAGTTTCCTGTAGAGTGTAATACCCACCAATGGAGAATTACTAAATTCATGCATTTTAATACCAGAAAGGAAGGGAGACTTGGTTTCCTTAGACTCAGCCATGTTAAAATTATTTAGAAGGTATGAATCATACTATGTTTGACTCATCTTGATTCCCCTTTAATTTTTCTCAATTTCCAAGCCCAAAAATTTCCTTAGCAATCCTAGGCCTGTCATGGAAAATTCACTGTGCAAAGATGAATTCATTTGGTCAATTAAATTGGTGCAGATACCTATGATAATAATATCATCAACATAAAGAACAATTACCTGAAAAATACCATCATGTTTCTATAAATACACATTAGGGTCTGATTTGCATCTAGTGAAGCCAATTGAAAGCAAGAAAGCATCCATTTTTGCATACCAAACGCTGCGGGATTGCTTGATTCCATACAATGACATATTCAACCTACATACCAATGAAGTATCCTCTTGTACCAATGAAGCATCCTCTTGGAAACCTTCAGACTATTGCATATATACTTCTTCCTGTAGCTCACCATGCAAGAATGCACTCTTAACATCTATGTGGTGAACGTCCCAATATTTACTGGCTTCTAATGCTAGAACTAGTCTAATTGAGTCTTGTTGGCCTGATTTTCTGACCTAGGCTAATAAGGAGATTATTCCCACACAGTCAGCTTAAAGTAGCGTTCGGTGTGTTTGGAGTAGTAAAATCTCGCAGGTTATGGTCCTGCTACCAACTGAATTTTTCTCTTAAGGAGAAACTAAAATTCAGCAAAATCTATCCTAATGCTATTTTTCTGTCTAACTAAACCCCAAAGATTAATTGAAACTGCCTATGTTATCCTATACTTGATTTCTTAAGGAAAGTCTTCGATTGTTTGAAATTTTATATTTAACTTTTTTGAATATAAAAGACTGTTTAAATTATTCTAAAATTGCACAAATTATATTTTAACAGCTATTAACTAAAATATACTAAATAAAACTAATCCGAACTATCTTGACTATCCTATCTATCTTGTCTCAGCTGAAAGCGATTTTGAGATACTATATTAATTATTAATTAATAGAAGATGAACAGAAAGGTAAATTGTATGATCTAAATAAAAATATTTAAGCCATAGTCATCAAACTATCTGCTATAACATAACTCGTCAGAGAAACTGAAAATAAACAATTACTTCAATTTTTTGAAGAGTTTAGTTAATTAATAACTAATAACCAACATAGATATTTGAATAAAAGATAATGTCCAGTATAAAACCACTGTAAAAATACAAATGATGTCTAACAGACATAAATGAATATCCTTATATCTTGAATTTATAGTAAAAATACTAATAAATTCAGTCACAATGACATATTAATCCAAATATAATATGGGCTGGCTAACAAAGTGAAAATTATAAATAAACACAAGCATAACAAAGCATACTGTATTAATTTTAAAATAGAAGATCGTATACTGAAAGATAAAGTGTATCCAAAACAATACCAGTCATGATATCAACTTTGGATATTTCTAGTTACATCCCATATCCAAAGATCAAACTTCAGTAAGGAAATAAAACCAGCATCAAAATATATCTCAAGTATGTCTCTCTTCAGTCACTCCATCCCCCTATTACAATAATTTTTCAGAGTTTTTATAACAAAGGCTAATAACTGCCTTTCCTTATTCTATGCAACTAAAGCTAAAAATAGATCATCCAGTTCACTGTCTATCGAACATCTAGGGCTTGATGTTTTTTAATTATCGTCTCCTTCAATAGTGCACCTTGAATCTGAATCATCGATTCTGTAACTTCTTTCTTATCTTCAAATATCACTTTGTCCATGCAGCAACTATTATTTGACATCTAGCATCCAGATCATTCAAGTTTGGAACAACTTCATCATTTGCTGGCAAAATATAAATGAGGAGAGCATCATCAAAATCGAGGATCCATTTAATTATGACACCTGGAACATTTGCTAGCTTAAAGGAATTGGCCAATTGAACAGCCACGTCTTCAAACTGAAATCCAACATATCAGAAACGTCCTAAAACTATGGAGAAGAGCGATGACAAATCCACTTGTTTTTAGATAAACAAAGGCATCTTATTAAAACCCAACTGAAATACAAATAACAAAAGAAACTACAATTCATATATGTGTGCCTATAAACTTTGTGATTTTACAGGCATACACAACAAAGCTATTTTTCTTGTTGACAGAGAGGCAAATTATGTAACCGAAAATGGAAATAATCATTAATCCATATTCTGTAAATCAACCACCTCGCGGATCGGAGTCAGAAACAAAATTTGACCTAGAATATGGGTGGGAAAGCTCCCAATCAGAAGTCAGAAAGACATGGGCATCGACAGATGAGATCTTTGCACAGCCGCAATGGCAGAAGATAAAAGACTAGGTTCATGCGACTAACAGACTAGCCCGCATCGGTGGGCAGTGCGCTTTACGTTTCGGGTGATTAGTCACTTTGGGATCCACAACGGTGGAACATTAAGGATTTTTGGAGCCACGACGACGGAACGTAAAGGGATTTAAGAGACACAACAACGGAATGTAAAGGACATCGAAGCCGCAAACGGTGGAAGATAAAGGACATCATGCCCCGCCACATAAGGTTCAAAATTGGAAGAGAAAACAACTAACATATCGGAAGGGTTTATTCTTTCTACTGCCGCAACATCGGGTGATTAGTCACTTTGGGAGTTGCAATGATGGAACGTAAAGGGCATTTGGAGCCCCAAACAGTGGAAGATAAAGGATTTTCTTAGCCACAAACGACAGAAGATAAAACCCAAGGATAGACGAAACAACAAAGTGGATCTTGAAAGGTCAATACGATAATCGGAGGGATTTGTAGTTTGCCGTCCGCAACGGCGGAGAAAGTAGTAACAAAACGTTCCGATGTGAAAGTCAAAAGTTAGCCAAAAATGCGTCAAAAACAAATATTCTGACTGAAACTTATTACTCCTCCGTAATGGCGGGGCGTAAACCTATTAATATTCTGATTCAATCATTTCAATGAAAGAAACGTTGAAGTCATCTGGTCATTCCAAAACATTGGGACCATAATGATTTTTCTCAAAATCTCGCAAGTCATTGGTCTTCTGGTCATTCCAATGAAATATGTTGAGAATAATAATAATGTTTATATAACTTTGTCTTCATAATATATAAATACTCTCATTAAATATATTGGTGAAGAATGAGTTTTCAAAATGATGATCCACCCAAATTCCCAGAATTTTGTTTATGTAGTAAAGATTGAAAATCAAGGAAACTGTTGAAATATGATTTTAATCCAATTTAGCCCAAACTGAAATCATGTAACCAATCAGGAAATACAAACATCAAGAACTCCAAAGGACCAAAATAGCATAAATTTATCGAAAGACCATAAACTCGTTGCACGATCTTAAGACACAATAAAGAGAAAAATGTCAATCATGCACAATCAAAGGATGTCATCATATCATACCAGCATAGATTATTCATATCACTAAGTCCTTATTTCATAACTGGCAATTCAAAAAGAAACAAACATAACAAGTGAAGGATCAATAAGAGATCATCAGATGTTTGGTTGAATCAAGCAAACAAAAGCTAAGTATTTACAAAATTATATGGGGGCCCCTTTTATTTTGAATAAAATCAAGGGGAGTTGTTGGGGTGCCAACAAATGGCGACGACCTGGGTGAACCAGTTATCTCTGCTCATACAAATTACAATGATATAAGCAAAATCTTAAAATTTATTAAAAATCATCAAAAATTCTTTATCTAAATAAAAACCATTATTTTTATTCATATTCATAAGTACAACTCAGAAATATTCCATCTTTTGAAATAGAGATCTCGTTAGGGATACACTTAAAAATATCTTGATCGAAACAAAGTACTTCATAGTAATAATAACCTGCACCATCAGCATAGAGTATAGCAATCTACTTTTCTGAACACTTCCCATAATCTATTCCACAAACATAATAATTTTCTTTTGTTTGCTTTTCTTTTCTTTAAACAATAATTCTAATTGAAGACTACTATCTAGGTATGGTGTCCCAATGTGATAGTATCATTCACGAGAGATGTATGGAATAAGCAAGCCGGCTCGTGATGAGACCTCTTGTCTTTTAATTTTTAAAATCAAAATCCATCACCCTGGTGATCAGAAATGAAGTTATCCCAGACAGCACTGATGATCATGATTAGGCCGGCTCGTGATGAGACCTCCTATTCTTCAATCAAAATTTATATTTTCTTTGTTCGCTTTCATATTTTAAAGTTTATAAAATGAGAGATCATTACCCAGTATGGTGACCAAATGGTAATGCCAGTCATTAATATCACCAGAAAATGAATCAGCTGACTTGTGATAAGACCCCTTATCTCTTGGTTTGTTAAACCAAAAGCCATTACTAGTTTCCTAATAATGTCATACTAGTGATATTTATGATTTTGATGAGACTGTCTTATTACTAAGACCTTCCGTCTCTTATTTTAGCATTTTATTGACTGGAACAAATTCTGAAAAGTTTTCAGATTGTAAATACTTTAGGAGACTGATGGTAGAGATCTATAAAAGTTTTTCAAAATTATAAGCTTCGAAAAAGACATTTAATAAGCTATCCCCACTTTTATAAGAAAATAAGAAGGTGAGGAATAATCTAAGTAACACTTACAAATAAAAACACTGATAGGTATTTTATAGATTTAAGAAACCTTGATCATCCTGAACAAATTTTTTAAAAGATTTCATTCAAATATCATAATTTTTTAGGCTCATGAGGAAACTGAATTTTTAACTTGAAGATTTATTTATTTACATTTGTTTCTTCAGCTGCTAACTAAAGATTACTGACTGATTATATACAAAAATTTGACAGTCTGAAATATTTGATTGAACAGAACTAAAACTAAAAAAATAACAGAATGATGTTTGAAAGTTATAAAATTTTTATGAATTTCTCATCATCCTTAATTCTATGGACTATAATTCAATTTATAAACAACAATATAAATTTATTTACAAACAGCAAACATGGTTTATGTATAAAAATATAACTTTATTTACAAACAACAAACAAATTATATACATTTTAAGATAGAAAATATTAACAAAAATATTTTTTCAGAATTAGTCCATTCACTGGGAATGTTTCCGACTGACCTTCAAGTGTTTGCAATTGAAAGGTACTTGGACCTATTTTCTCAGAAATAACAAAGGGACCTAACCACAGTGTTTGAAACTTAGTATGATATCCCTTCTCCTCATGAACTTTATCCCATTTTAAAACTAAGTCTCCCACCTGAAATTCTCAATTGGAACTAAAGCATTGGTCAAACCAAGATTTCACAATTTTTTGATGTTTTGTATAGTGTTGTTTTGAATTTTCTCTTTCTTCCTCCAGTTTTAGCGGTGTATTAATTCTCTTTTCCATTGCTGGACACTCTTCATCTTGGACAGACTAAGCTAACTGTAATGAAGGTAAGAACAAATTTGGTGGTAAAATAGCTTCAGTTCCATATACTAAGAAGAATGGTGAGTTACCTATCGCAGCCTTAGGAGTTACTCTATCTGCCCAAAGGGCATTGACCAATTCTATATGCCAATTACGATGGTGAACCGAAATAGTCCTTTTGAAAATTTTCAATAATTTTTTGTTTGTTGATTCAGCTAGACCATTCCCATGGGGATGATAGTTAGCTAAATACCTAATTCTTATTCCCTTTTCTAAAGCAAAATGAGTTAATTCAATTGATGAAAAATATGAAGCATTATCGAAGACGAGGGAATCTGGGATACCAAATCTTGTTATGATAAAGAATTCCAAAAATAATATAACCTGATTGGTATTTACAACCTTTAATGTTGTAGCTTCCGCCCAATGAGTAAAATAATCGGTTGCAGTTATTATATATTTATGTTGCATAGATGAGGGAGGATTTATTGGCCCTACTATATCAATACCCCATTGTTGAAAGGGTCTTTCAGCTGAAATAGGTTGTAAGGGAAAAGCAGGTTTTTTAACCCTTCTTGCAGCAAGTTGACATTCTTGGCATTTTCTGACAAAAGTATAGGAATCTCGAAACAAGGTAGGCCAATAATAACCAGCCTGAAGAATTTTGTGCGCAGTAGTCTCTCCACCAAAATGACCTCTTGCAGGTCCAGAATGTAACTCTTTCAGAATTACTTCTGTTTCATCTTTATCTAGACATCGAAGGTATACCCCGTCTGAATTTCTCCAAAAGAGGATATTATCAATTAATAAATAAGGAGCATATTTCAATATGAGTGCTCTTTTCTTCCTTGGTTCTAAGTAATCAGGAGCAGCTCCTATTTCCAAAAGTATTCTTATGTCTGTATACCAGGAATCTTGAGGTGGAGGATAAAAATAAATTTCCCTAGTAAGTAAAACCTCATCAATGACAGTTTCAGCTTTATCATTAGGTAAATGAGCAGCTTTAGCAGCTAATTTACATAGTCCTTGACCTTTGATTATCATTGAGGTTTTAATCTCAAAGTCATATTCTTGAAGAGCTGTCATCCAAGGTGCCCTTTTCTCACCTAAGTCCTTTTGCACTAACAAGTTTCTAACTGAGGAATAAGGTACAATTATTTTCGTTTTAGAATTCAGTAAATATGGACGAAAATGTTTAACAGCTTTAAAAACAGCAAAGGCTTTCTTATCAACTTCATGATAATTAAGTTCAGCACCTTTGAAATTTGAACTCATGAAGGAGATTGGGACTTCGTTATTCTGCTGATTTAATTGAGTTAAGACTGTTGCATATGAAATATCAGAAGAAAAAGTATACAATATGAAATCTTTATTAAAATCTGGGCTTAGAAGGCTAGGAGCTTCTGAAATGGCTTCTAAATTTTTTTGAAATGATTCTTTTTCAGTTTGTCCCCAATTAAAAACATCTTTCTTAATCATTTTTTGCAAAGGACGTATGATCTCGGAAAAACTGGGAATGAATCTTCTAACAAAATTTATTTTACCGAGAAATGATTGCATTGCTTTCTTGCTAGAAGGATAAGTTATCTTTGAAATGGTTTGGGTTCTTTCAGGATCAATCATGATTCCATGTTTTGAAACCATGCAACCTAATAAGATACCTTCTGAAACAGAAAATATTGTCTTTTTAGGATTTAAGGATATTCCAAATTTTCTACATCATTCAAATACCTTTCTGAGATGATTAATGTGATCAGGTCGATGTTTAGAATATACAGTAACATCATCCAAATAGACAACCACTGAATGGTTAATTAAGCCTCTAAAAGAAATATCCATTTCCCGTTGAAAGGTTGCTCCAGCATTGATTAACCCAAAGGGCATCTTGCAGTAGGCATATGTTCCCCATGGAGTTCTAAAGGCGGTTTTCAATTGATCATCTGGGGAAACTAATATTTGGTTGTACCCTGAGAAACCATCAAGAAGTGATAGTATCTCAGCCCCAGACACCTTTTGAAGAATTTGTTCCATGGGAGGAACTTGATAATTATCCTTTTTAGAAGACTTATTCAGATTTTTAAAATCTACACATTATCTAATATCCCCATTTTTCTTCCTAACTGGAACTAATTTTGCCACCCATTAAGTATGCCTGATGGGGAAAATGATCTTGGCAGCTAACAATTTATTGAGTTCCTTTTTAATTATTGGTTCTAGTGATGGGTGATATTTCCTTAGCTTTTGTTGAAAAGGTTTTGACTCTTGTTTAATAGGAATTATATGTTGCATGACCTGTGTGTTAAAGGTTTTCAGGTCATCATATGTCCAAGCAAAGACATCTTTAAATTCCTTAAAAAAATTTATAAATGTTGTTTTTTCTACAGGGTTACAATCTACTCCAAGATTTATAGTTTGGGGATTTAGTTTTGTTCCTAAATTTATGGTTTCATACCTCATTCGAGAGCTATTGGTTTTACAATTAGGAACAGACCTAAAATTTGTAAATTTGAGCATATAGATTTGTAGACAAAAACAAAACTCACAAAGAAGATCTCACAATTTACTCAGCAATTGAAGAATGAAACAGTGCAAAAGGCTTGCAGCTGTGAATGCTTTCATTAATCAAAAATTAATTCAGATAATAATTACAATGATGTAAAATGGCTTTAATAGCCACAAGCAATTCGAATCCACATGAGGAAGTTCGAATTGATGACTATACTTGACTGTAGGTAACCAAGACTTGTCTAAATCACAATTGGAGTTCTAAAACACAACCAACTATTACATTTAGTATTAAATAATGGTTAACTAACTGTGGTAGGTGAGAAAAGCACCCCACATGTGTACAATTAATTAAACCATTATTTAACTGAATGTAACTGACTTCTAACTTGGCTTGACTAGTCATCAACTGAAGTTAAGGACCCAGTAGTTAACTATCCTTGTCTAAATCATAACCGGAGTTCTAAAACACAACCAACTGTTACATTTAGTATTAAATAATGGTTAACTGACTGTGGTAGGTGAGAAAAATGCCCCACATGTGTGCAATTAATTAAACCATTATTTAACTGAATGTAGAGAGCTAGAACTAAATGTAACTGACTCCTAACTTGGCTTGACCAGTCATCAACTGAAGTTAACTGAACTTGGTTGGTTTTGGCACTTCCAGTTGCTTCCTAAATTGTAGGGATTGATCTAGGAGACTCCTAAACTTATGCAATCAAGTGCAATAAGTGGCAGTGAGCCTCAATTAGTGTTCCCCACACTTTGGTAACTGAAACATGTGCCCCAATTAGGTCAAGTTTAACCAATGGTGCTAATGACTATAAATAGACTCGATGGACTCCTGATTTAGACATGACTCCTGATTTAGACATATGACCAAATTTGTACAAGGGAGCATTAATAATCCTAACACCCCCTGAATGCTAACTTGGACAAACTGTGGGCCCTGGTAACTAAGACCATAGGTCACCCATTACATCAAGTAAAATAAAGTAATTTCTTAATATAGGTAACTAGGGAAAAAACCACATGGGAAAAAATCCCTCCTTCTATCTAAGCAGGTAGAATCAGGTCTCAAGTTTGAAAAACTTGAAAATATGTTGCTGTAATCTTCATCTCTATGAGGTAGTGAAGCAGCATGCATGGTGTGCTGTGCATAGGTATTCTGGGGCCTGGCATGTAGACTTCTCCTTCTTCTCCGAAAAGGATGATGAGAGGAAGGAGGAATGTAACCTTTGTCTCTTGCTGAATGAAGAGGTGTATGATCATATCCATTCTTCTGAATGTAGGAAGACTGAGCCCTTGCCATATTGCATCTTACAGGAAGTCTATTGCATTTCTCTGAAGAAGGAAAAACAGTATGACATAGCGCAAGAGTCTTTTCTTTCTGAGTGTCAAGTGAGTTTCCAGTCATCTTCCTAGCTTCCAGTTTGGAAGTAGGGACTGAATCTAGATCTGAGTCACCCTGAATCTTAATGTCATAAACTAATATAGATGGATCTGCAATACTAGTAGAAGCTGTAAAAGAAGTAGATGCAATGTTTTTACCTTCCCTTGTTGGTGGCTGCTGAGAGTGCACTGGTTCTGAAGGAGGCATGAAATGTGAGAACTCATATGCTCTTGAAGCATGATTCACAATCCCCTTTGCTATGATGCTCCCAGTAGAGATATCTATGATCTCCACTGAGTCAGGACCAAATATCACTCGCTTTGGAGATCCAGTATGGGTCATCTGATAGACAGATAACAGATTTGAAGCTAGTGAGGGAACAAACAACACATATTTGAACCTTCCATGTTCAAGTTGGATAGATCCCTTCCCTTTGGTTTGTACTTTACTGTTATTTCCCATCTGAATACTAGGACCATCAAAATACTGAAAATAAGAGAATGATTCTATGGATGCATCCATATGGTTGGAAGCTCCAGAATCAATGAGGAAGGCAGGTGTTGATGTGCAGTAAGCTTTCAGTGCATGTCCTTTCCTTGGGTATTCTTCTTCTTCTTCTTCAGAGTCTTCCTTTCTTGCGCTAGCAGGTATAGAAATGTTGTGCCTTTTCAAAAGAAGAGCCATTTCATCAAGTTGTCTTCTCATACAGGAGCTTTCTGAATGGAAGCCCCTTCCACAGTAAGGGCAGAGGATCTTGCCTTTGCTATTCTTCTTGCTTCTCTTCGAACTTGAAGGTTCTTTTGACTGTTCAGACTCATCTCTTTGCTTCCCTCTATCATTCGATACCTTATATCCTCTTGCAATAAGAGCTAGATCTTTGGGAGATCGAATGATCCCCATTTGGATCAATTTATCATTTTCATAAATAAGAGATTGAATGAAATCATTAAGAGTGGGAATCTTCCAATTTGGAGTAGTGAGCCTTACCGTTTGGAAGGTGGATACAAAGACTAAGTAGTCTGAATTGAGCTTGGTGAGAATAGAAAGGATGAGCTGGGTTTCATCCTTATTTACTTTGCATTGCTTCAACTGATATATCAGGTTCTTGAACTTTGAGAAGAATTCATTTAGAGATTCGAAATCTGATGGATTGAGAGTAATCAGATCATTTTCTAGCTGATGGATCCTCATCTCATCATGCTTATAAAACAAGGAAGCAAGCTTGTCCCAAACCTCTTTGGGAGTGTCCAAGTCTCGGATGTGAAATTGAAGATCCTTAGAGACTAAGTGTTGCATGAGTCCAATAGCTTCATCAATCCTGTTCATGTACTTAACTTTGTCTTTCTCTGATTCTGGCTCTTCCTCTATTTCTTCTACAAGTCTGAAGAGATGCTTGTTGCGGAGCAATATTTTCATGTCATCCTTCCACTGGTGATAGTTGAAGGGAGTGAGAGGCTCTATTTGGTGAGCCATTTCGAAGTAATAAGAAGAACTGAGCTGCTGTAGCGAATGCAATGAGAATTAGAGGCTGCTTGTAGCGAATGCTGCAAGAAAAGCTGATAACCTGTCACACAATCAAACAAACAAAATGATTCGGCTGGAGATCTGAGGAGGAGAGGAGTCTTGTCCACCAAGGCTCTGATACCATGTAAATTTGAGCATATAGATCTGTAGACAAAAACAAAACTCACAAAGAAGATCTCACAATTTACTCAACAATTGAAGAATGAAACAGTGCAAAAGGCTTGCAACTGTGAATGCTTTCATTAATCAAAAAGTAATTTAGATAATAATTACAATGATGTAAAATGGCTTTAATAGCCACAAGCAATTCGAATCCACATGAGGAAGTTCGAATTGATGACTCTACTTGACTGTAGGTAACCAAGACTTGTCTAAATCACAATTGGAGTTCTAAAACACAACCAACTGTTACATTTAGTATTAAATAATGGTTAACTGACTGTGGTAGGTGAGAAAAGCGCCCCACATGTGTACAATTAATTAAACCATTATTTAACTGAATGTAACTGACTCCTAACTTGTCTTGACTAGTCATCAACTAAAGTTAAGGACCCAGTAGTTAACTGTCCTTGTCTAAATCATAACCGGAGTTCTATAACACAACCAACTGTTACATTTAGTATTAAATAATGGTTAACTGACTGTGGTAGGTGAGAAAAACGCCCCACATGTGTGCAATTAATTAAACCATTATTTAACTGAATGTAGAGAGCTAGAACTGAATGTAACTGACTCCTAACTTGGCTTGACTAGTCATCAACTGAAGTTAACTGACCTTGGTTGGTTTCGGCACTTCCAGTTGCTTCCTAAATTGTAGGGATTGATCTAGGAGACTCCTAAACTTATGCAATCAAGTGCAATAAGTGGTAGTGATCCTCAATTAGTGTTCCCCACACTTTGGTAACTGAAACATGTGCCCCAATTAGGTTAAGTTTAACCAATGGTGCTAATGACTATAAATAGACTGGATGGACTCCTGATTTATACATGACTCCTGATTTAGACATATGACCAAATTTATATAAGGGAGGATTAATAATCCTAACAAAATTATCCTGCAGATCAAAGAAATTTTCTAATCTTAGTACTGAATTAGGGACTAGTTTTCCCTGTTCAAAATATATTTCAACTGAACCAAAATCATTTATTACCGAAAAATCCCGCAGATTTTCGTCATGAGTGACTTCTTCTATTTCTGAATATTTAAAGGTATCCTCGTTCATTAGGAAATTCAGTACCTGCACATCATTGTCAAATACACTCCAGTTAAAGATATTATCAGGTATGGAAGGCCTAAAAATCAATTCAACAGAAAAGAAATCTGGTGTAAGATTTTCTGACGGAATTAACTTTGATGCTACGTTTTCCAACAAATCTGCTTCTTGATTTTGACTTCTAGGAACATAATTTATGTTAAATGCATCAAAATGTGAGATAAGGTTCCATACCTCTCTTTGATAACTCTGTAAATGTTCAGATAAACAGTGAATGGAGTTATGAACCTGTCTGACAATGATCTCGGAATTTCCGTATACAATTAACTCTTTGATTCCCAAATCAATTTCTTTTTTCAAACCTTGTATTAATGCTTCATATTCCATCGTATTGTTTGTACAATTAAATTCCATCCTACAAGCTATACATGTTTTATTTCCCTGAGGGTCCACCAGTAGGCAACCAGCTCCTGCTCCTTCTTTAGATTTCGCACCATCAAAATATAAAATCCAGATAGAACTATGCACAACCACTTTACTTTCTATGATATTCACAATATTCAACAGATTATCTACATCATTAATAGTTTCCTTGAATGAAGAGTTAGGAGAAACAGATGTCACATTACTAATTTCATATTGTTGTTTGTTTTCAGAAAGGGCAGAATTTTCAGCTTTAAAATTACCAAATCCTAATTCATACATGTAATTCCCCATAATACAATCTGAAAATAAAACAGGTTCGCTAGGATCATGCAGTTCTGTGGCAGTATGTTTCATATATCTTTCTCTATTTTATATTTATCTGATTTGACTTTCCATTCTTAGGTAACCATAATGTTGACCAGTCCGTGGCGAAGAATCCATTTAGTTGTTGAGACCAATCCCTACTTAAAAATAGTCCATATGCATCTGGAATATCTGCAACAAAAATATCTATAATTTGATAAACCGAAGGGTTACAAGCAATCCTGACTAAGACATCTTTCATTTCCCCTACAACCTTTACATTTGTCCTGTCCAATTAAGTTATTTGAGAATTAGATGGAGCATATTTCCCATTCAATTTCTTGCGTACTGATAAAGGCATCACATTGGAAGATGCTCCGGAGTCTACCATGCAATTATGAACATTCCTATTGAAAATTTCAAAGGTAAGTAAGAATGGAGGTGTGGTTGATTTAGAATTCTTACCTATAAGCGAAGCTTTGTCAGCCGTTGCTTTTCCTTTTTCAGTTGTTGTTGAATCATTATTAAAACTATTTGCAGCAACATTTTTTTTGCATTAGGAATAATAGAACTCATGGCTGGATTTATAACATGACTATTAGGCATAGGGAAGATTTGAAGAAGATCGTACATACTGATGTTTACATGAGTCTTCTTTAAATCTTCAATTATATCATATTGTAAATCTAATTTTGGTGCATTTTGAATAGTTTGGGTACCTTTGGTTGATTGGATTTGTTTGCCAGATTGAGTCTGTTTGTTAGGTGGGGAATTATTGTTGTCATTATTTGTAGTAGAACTTGATGAAGCTCCGGGGGTATTTGCAAATGTTCTACTATGAGTATTGTAGGCATGTCGTCCTGTAGGCAGACTTTTACTCTCACGTTCTTTCACAAGACTGTCCCAGAAATGACCGTTAACTTGTTGAGGTTCCTCTAATTCTTCATCATTTTCTGATTCCTCTTCTTCTTCGTTTTCAGTTATTTCTTGACTAGAAGGAGTTTCAGACAAAGATAAAACAGCTCGAATTGTATTAAAAATCTCTTCATTTGCTGCTATGTCAGGTGGTGTATTTTTATTATTTGTATTCGGGTTTTGTCTAAACTTGTTTCTGAAATATCCCCTAGAAGGAGAAGCTTCAGAATTGGTTTTCTTTAACCCTACAACTTCATCGGTTAATGTTCAAATAGCGTTTTGCAGCTGTTCTATATCAAATGCTTTGTCTTTATCTGAGTTGAGTTTTTCAGTCTTCCTACGAGGAAAAGAATCAGATTTCCCACTTCTATCTGGTTCGTAGGACATAGAATCCTTCTCGACTTTAATGGCTTCCTCAAACGTTTCTACTAATGTTGTTTTTCCAGCTTTCTTAACGAACGTCCCATAATATTTTGGTAAAGCTGATGTATAATTTTCAATAATTATATCCTCGGGAGGTTGAGAAGTAATTGGAATTTTGTTTTTTAATGTCAGAAACCTTTGATTGAAATATTTGACTCTTTCTTTAGGCTCCATTTTAATCTTAGATAACTCTAGGGCTAAAAGAGCGGGTGTTTTATCTTCCCTGAATTTATCTAGAAAGGCTTTATTAAACTCCCCCTAGTTTGTGATTGATCCTTGTACTAACAAAAAATACCAGGTAGAAGCTCTTCCTTCGAAAGTTAGAGGAAACAATCGACAAACTACATCTTCATGCTGAACATTCAAGGTTTGAACAGGCAACATGAATTTGTCAACATGCACCTCTGCAGGTTCTTTGTCATCTGGGTTGAACTTTGGGAGGAGTTTATCTGAGTGTTTAGGCAAAGGATGTTGTACACCAGGGACTGCTACAGCAGCTATTCTTACCCAAGGGAGTTGTGGGTTTTGTGGATTAGGTGGAGGATTACCTCCTCCTCCTACAGGTACATTTCCTGCCATTGGACTTATTTCAGAACTTGAAGAACTTCCTCAGTCGGATGGTCTTGGACTATCAGATGGTGATTCAGGAGGAGAAGGTGGCTGATCAAAACCGCCTCCTGCAATTAGTCTTCTAGTAGTATTTGTTTGAGTAGTCTTCCTTTGATGTCTTTCAACCTGATGGTGGGGAGTACTATCAGCTACTTCCAAATATTGTGTAACTATGGCCAATTGTGGATTATGTCACTGCTGTCTAGGTAGACCATAATCTATTGGAGATATACCATGCTGATTAGCGTATGCTCGTGTAAGAATATGTCATGATTATTCTAAAGTTTGAGTTCTTTGTGCAGGAGTAAAGGGACAGGTGACAGGATCACACTCGAGAATGTTCCTAACAGTTTCTAAAAATGGTGATCTACTGACTTCTGGAAGTTGTCAGCTGGTTGGAAATGTTTCATTAGTTTCACCTGCCATTACTCATTAACAGGCCCTCCTTCGAGCGCCATTTGTTGGCCTGATTTTCTGACCTAGGCCAATAAGGAGATTATTCCCACACAATCAGCTTAAAGCAGCGTCCGGTGTGTTTGGAGTAGAAAAATATTGCAGGTTATGGTCCTGCTACCACCTGAATTTTTCTCTTAAGGAGAAACTAAAATTCAGCAAAATCTATCCTAATGCTATTTTTCTGTCTAACTAAACCCCAAAGATTAATTGAAACTGCCTATGTTATCCTATACTTGCTTTCTTAAGGAAAGTCTTCGATTCTTTGAAATTTTATATTTAACTTTTATGAATATAAAAGACTGTTTAAATTATTCTAAAATTGCACAAATTCTATTTAATAGCTATTAACTAAAATATACTAAATAAAACTAATCTTAACTATCTTGACTATCCTATCTATCCTGTCTCAGCTGAGAGCGATTTTGAGATACTATATTAATTATTAATTAATAGAAGATGAACAGAAAGGTAAATTGTATGATCTAAATAAAAATATTTAAGCCATACTCATTAAACTATCTACTATAACATAACTCGTCAAAGAAACTGAAAATAAACAATTACTTCAATTTTTTGAAGAGTTTAATTAATTAATAACTAATAACCAACATAGATATTTGAATAAAAGATAATGTCCAGTATGAAACCACTGTAAAAATACAAATGATGTCTAACGGACATAAATGAATATCCTTATATCTTGAATTTATAGTAAAAATACTAATAAATTCAGTCACAATGACATATTAATCCAAATATAATATGGGTTGGCTGACAAAGTGAAAATTATAAATAAACACAAGCATAACAAATCATACTGTATTAATTTTAAAATAAATGATCGTATACTGAAAGATAAAGTGTATCCAAAACAATACCAATAATGATATCAACTTTGGAGATTTCCAGTTACATCCCATATCCAAAGATCAAACTTCAGTAAGGAAATAAAACCAGCATCAAAATATATCTCAAGTATGTCTCTCTTTAGTCACTCCATCCCCCTATTACAATAAGTTTTTAGAGTTTTTATAACAAAGGCTAATAACTGCATTTCCTTATTCTATGCAACTAAAACTAAAAATAGATCATCAAGTTCATTGACTATCGAACATCTAGGGCTTGATGTTTTTTAATTATCGTCTCCTTCAATAGTGCACCTGCAATCTGAATCATCGATTCTGTAACTGCTTTATTATCTTCAAATATCAATTTTTCCATGCAACAACTATTATTTGACATCTAGCATCCAGATCATTCAAGTTTGGAACAACTTCATCATTTGCTGGAAAAATATAAATGAGGAGAGCATCATCAAAATTGAGGATCCATTCAATTATGACACCTAAAACATTTTCTAGCTTAAAGGAATTGGCCAATTGAATAGCCATGTCTTCAAACTGAAATCCAACATATCAGAAACGTCCTGAAACTATGGAGAAGAGTGATGACAAATCCACCTATTTTTAGATAAACAAAGGCATCTTATTAAAACCCAACTGAAACAGAAATAACAAAAGAAACTACAATTCATATATGTGTGCCTGTAAAATCTATGATTTTACATGCATACACAACAAAGTTGTTTTTCCTGTTGACAGAGAGGCAAATTATGTAACTGGAAATGGCAATAATCATTAATCCCTATTTTGCAAATCAACCACCTCGCCGATCGGAGTCGGAAACAAAATTTGACCTAGAATATGGGCGGGAAAGATCCCAATCAAAAGTCGGAAAGACATGGGCATCGACAGATGAGATATTTACACAGCCATAATGGCAGAAGATAAAAGACTACGTTCATGCGACTAATAGACCAGCCCGCATCGTTGGGCAGCACGCTTTACGTTTCGGGTTATTAGTCACTTTGGGATCCGCAACGACGGAACATTAAGGATTTTGGGAGCAGCGACGACGGAACGTAAAGGGATTTGAGAGCCACAAAAATGGAACGTAAAGGACATCGGAGCCGCAAATGGTGAAAGATAAAGGACATCATGCCCCACCACATAATCTTTGAAATCAGAAGAGAAAACAACTAACATATCGGAAGGGTTTATTCTTTCTGCGGCCACAACATCGGGTGATTAGTCACTTTGGGAGCTGCAACGATGGAACATAAAGGGCTTTCGGAGCCGCAAACGGCGGAAGATAAAGGATTTTATTAGCGACAAATGGCGGAAGATAAAACCCAAGGATCGACAAAACAACAAAGCGGATCTTGAAAGGTCAATACGATAATCGGAGGGCTTTGTAGTTTGTCGTCCGCAACAGCAGAGAAAGTAGTAACAAAACGTTCCAATGTGAAAGTTGAAAGTTAGCCAAAAATGCGTCGGAAACAAATATTCTGAATGAAACTTATTAATTCTCCACAACGGCGGGGCATAAACCTAAAAATCTTCCGATTCAATCATTTCAATGAAAGAAACGTTGAAGTCATCTGGTCATTCCAAAACATTGGGACCATAATGATTTTTCTCAAAATCTCACAGGTCATTGGTCTTCTGGTCATTCCAATGAAATATGTTGAGAATAATAACAATGTTTACATAACTTTGTCTTTATAATATATAAATACTCTCATTAAATATATTGGTGAAGAACGAGTTTTCAAGATGATGATCCACCCAAATTCCCAGAATTTTGTTTATGTAGTAAAGATTGAAAATCAAGGAAACTATTGAAATATGATTTTAATCCAATTTAGCCCAAACTGAAATTATGTAACCAATCAGGAAATACAAACATCAAGAACTCCAAAGGACCAAAATAGCATAATTTTATCGAAATACCATAAACTCATTGCACGATCTTAAGACACGATAAAGAGAAAAATGTCAATCATGCACAATCAAAGGATGTCATCATATCATACCAGCATAGATTATTCATATCACTAAGTCCTTATTTCATAACTGGCAATTCAAAGAGAAACAAACATAACAAGTCAAGGATCAATAAGAGATCATCATATGTTTGGTTGAATCAAGCAAACAAAAGCTAAGTATTTACAAAATTATATGGGGGCCCCTTTTATTTTGAATAAAATCAAGGGGTGTTGTTGGGGTGCCAACAAGTCCATCTTTTCAACCGGTGAAAAAGTCTCTGTGTAATCAACACCATGGACCTGAGAATAGACTTTATCGATTAATATTGCCTTATGTTTCATATCAAAACCATCAGCAGCAATTTTGGTCTGGAAAACCTGTTTGCATTGAACAAGTTTCCTCTTGGGAGGAAGGGGAACCAATTCCCATGTATTGTTCTCTTGGAGGGAATGAAATTCATCTTCCATTGCTGATTTCCATCTAGGGTAATTAAAATTTTTCTGATGTGTCTGAGGATCAGACCCTTCCAGCATATAAAAGTGCTCAGCAAGAGTACTATCACTTGCAAAGGCAGCTTTACTAGTTTGTGATCTAGTCTTCCTAGGCTCATGGGGATTGCATGCCAATTCCCCAGCTGCTTGTACAATTGTTTCATCCCACTTGGGCCTAGATTGTGAGTCATCTACAAAAATATCATCTTTAGAAACATATTTATCAGAAATATCAGAAAAAATAGAGCATTCATCATCACTTACATCTTTGAATGGTTGAGGGGAGGACCATTCCCCCAGTGCAAGCTCGAAATTAGGAATTGACTCTTCTTCAAATTTCACACTTCTCTCAACAAATTTATTGCAAGTGGAGGTGAAAAAGAGCTTTTAACCTTTGGTTTATTCACCTTATACAACCATGATGCACTCCTTTATTTGTGGTTGCAATGCATTAGTCTTCTTAGAAGGAATTCTAGCCCATGCTTTTGTCGCGAAAATTCTGAAATTTGAGACATTTGGCTTTTGACCAAATAATGCCTCATAAGGTGTCCATCCTTTTACTGAATTGTGAAAGGCTATGTTTTCTATGTGAGAAGCACAGCTAGTGGCTTCATCCCCTAGCTTGGGACTTAGATCCCTTTCTTCTATCATGCAAGTGGCCATCTCCTTCAGTGACCTATTCTTCCTCTTAGCCACACAATTTTGTTGTGGTGTGTAGGGAGTTGAGTGTTGCATTTGGATGCCACCCTCCTAAAAAAATTTCCAAAGGTTCTTATTCACATACTACTTTCCATTATCAGTCCTAAGGACCTTAATCTTTTTCCCACTCTTATTTTCTACAAGTGCTTTCCAAATCTTGAGTTGCTCAAACACTTCAGACTTCAATTTTAGAAAATACACCCAACATAATTGAGAGTAGTCATCTATGAATGTAAGAAAATACCTAGATCCACCGTATGAAGGAGTGGGTAGTGGACCAATCAGATCATAATGCACCAACTCAAGTGTTTGATTTTCTCTTCTTTCCCTCCCCTTCTCATAGCTTTGCTCAGGATGCTTCCCAACTACACATCCTATGCATGCTCCAGTTTATGACTTGATATGTGGAAGCCCTTACACCATCTCGTCTCTTTGAAGTGCCTGAAGGTACCTGTAATTCATGTGACCAAACAAATCATGCCATAGTTTAGAAAATTCAATGGCATGTGAGTGAATTTCTTGATCACTGGAAGTGGGGAGGAATCTTGAAAACTTGTACATCCTCTCATGATGATCAACATACCCAACAGCAATAACTTGGTCTGTTGAGATTTCAAAAATCTCTACCATGTCAGGAGTGAAGATCACTCTCTTTGGCTCTCCTAAATGGGTCATCTGATAGACTAACAACAAGTTTGCTGCAATATATGGTACATACAATACTTCATTGAAGAATACATGCTCTAATTCAATCCTCCCAATCCCTTTGGTTTGGAGTTTTGAATCATCCCCCATTTGAACTGTTGGGACAACATTCAAAATCATGGAGGATAAAAGATATCTCTTGGCTACCATATTCCTAGAAGCATCCAAATCAATGAAAAAACATGAAGAGTTATAAGTACCTACCACCAAAGAATGACATTCTCCTTGCTCTCATTTGAACTAGAGTTGCCATCCTTCTTCTTTGCGTTTTCAGGGACTAGAATGTTGTTCTTCTCTAGTAGTTCCTCCATGGTGTCAATGGTATTTTTCATGCATGAGCTCTCTTGATTCCATCTGTTGTTTAAATAGGTGCATTTGGCCTTCTCTTTTCCCTTCTTGTCTTTCTACTTGGAAGGATTTGAACTTGCATCATAGGATTTGGGTTTTTCTAGTTTTTCTTCCCTGGCACCTTCAAAATCTTGGACTTGGGCTTACCCTTTGAGGAATTAAAAATTCCCACTACTAGAGCTTGATCCTTGGTATTTATGGAGCCCATTTGGACAAATTTTTCTTGCTATTGAGTGAGTGACTCCATGAAATTTTCCAAACTGGGAATTTTCCAGTTTCAAAGTGTTAACTTGCCGGAGTCGAATGTACTCACAAAAACTAAGAACTCTCGCCCTAACTTTGAAAGTATAGACAAGATAAATTGGTCTTATTCCTTTTCAATGCCACACTGCTTCAACTTCAACAAAAGTGAATTAAACTTGGTGAAGAAATCCTGGATTTTGTCATAGTGCGCTGGGCTCAAGCTGATAAGCTCATTCTCAAGCTAGTGACCACGTAGCTCATCAGCTTTCCCAAATAGAGTCTCTAGTTTTACCTAGACTTCATAGGGTGTTGTCAAACTATAAATGTTGAATAATAGCTCTCTCTATATTCTCAGA
Source organism: Pseudotsuga menziesii (assembly GCA_001517045.1). Classification (NCBI taxonomy): domain Eukaryota; kingdom Viridiplantae; phylum Streptophyta; class Pinopsida; order Pinales; family Pinaceae; genus Pseudotsuga; species Pseudotsuga menziesii. Next base: position 299,992 of record LPNX010536331.1, read on the forward strand.
CACAGCAATCCAAATGCCTCATCCAATCTATTGAAGTACTTGGATTTCTCAACAGCAAAATTTAGTTCCACCTCAGTGCCCATGGTAACTCTGTAAAGCCCCTTGGCTCTCAGTTGAATCACCATATATGCCTTCCAATCAAAAAAATTGAAGGGCGTTAGCATGATGTGGGTAGCGTCCATTTCTTATTGTTTTGATGATGAATAAATTTTCCATATGTTCTGTAGAAACCCAATTTCAATTTTATTTGGAACTCCATTAAAAATGCAGCTCAAATCACTCTGAATTTGGCTGCAACTCAAAAATATCCAACAGGATCTGATACCATGTGAGGAATTCAAAACACCAAGTGAGTAATTTGAACCACATGAGAATCTAGGAGCATTAGTGAAGCTTAGAAATCAAATTTGGTGCAAGAATTAGCAAAAACCATCAAATGAGAAGCAAAATTACACACAAAATGTGAATAGAAACAAGATAATTCTGGATTGTCTAACCATGACATATGTTATTATCAGGTATATAATACAATACAAGAGTTTCATGAGGATTTGGAAGCCAATTGTGAGCATATAAGTCAAAATTGCCAAAAGTGGCATCAAACTCCCCTAGGTGGGCCAATCATGTCCCAAATCACCCCAAAAAGACACAAATTGTTGAGTTGTCATAGCTGATGTGTTTTGGACCAATGATTGAACCTTGGAAAGTGTGGATGTAGAAAAATGGGTGGTTTAGAGTCTCAATGCAACATTTAATGCACCAAATCAAGCAAAATTTGGCCAAAATCCCACTCGAGTGCTCCAAGTCAACTTGCCTGTCCACATTCAATAAATGGGAGTGCACTAGAAATTATGGGAGAGCATATTTGGTTGTTGATTGAGCTGGAATGCTCATGTGGGTGTACTGAAAGGCCCACTATGACTTTGCATTTGTCCACCTAAGCACTCCTATTCCACCTCATAGTGTATTAAAGCTTAAAAAAGAAATAAAATTGACTAATTAGTTTAAATTAGGTACTAATGATGGATTACTCTTCTAACATGAATTCCATGAAAAACTCATTTTAGATCATGGAAATACCTTTCAAAAAAGATATAGTAGGCCCTCTAAGATTATTTGTAGATGTCATGGTACCTATTCAAAGTTGAATGATATATTCAAATTTTTTTGTTGAAAATGTACTTGCACAAAACTAGAAAGAAAAATTATGTAAGACAAACCAACCTCTACTTTGACAATGACCACATTATCTAGGTGCAGCAAACCTCGATAGACTTATCTGGAAATAATCTAGAGGGAGCAATGCAATTATTTAAGGAATGATGTGGAACCTTGCTGCTTCTAGTGCATCAATGGAAGTATCTGAGGGAGATTAGAATAACCTAACTAGGATTTGATACCACATTAAATTCTGATAGGTACCTATTGGGACAAAAATAATATTCACCTAGATTACACAAGAGAAATATAAAAAAGAATAATACTTGTTATTACACAATGAGTTGAAGAACAATATGAGAAATCTTCCATACAATATTATTCATAATTATGGGTGAATATATAATACAACATCAAGGAATAATTCAAATACCTAAAGAGGCAGTTCAATATACCAACCTAGACTGACTCATGAGCTAACTTAGTGTGGGAAAATAGCCACTAGAGCTCACTTATGCAACTCTGGATCACCTTAGGAGTTCAAAACCAGTTAACTAAACAGGCTAGGTGAACAAAGGTGCCCATATTCACTTGATTCATGAAAATTGGGGCTATAGACACTCAAAGTGATATAATTGATTAGGAGCATAGAACAACTGGATATAACTGAATACCTACTGGAGTCAACTATTGGAAACTATTGGCAGCACTCTAGGTGGGTTCATAAATTAAAGGGATTGATCCCTAGAGAAACCAAATTCATACAGACACATACAGTAAGTGGTATATGTCCACGATATGTGTCCCCCATACACTGGTGAAGTGATGAACATCTCCTAGGATAGGAAAATAAACAAATAGGCTTATGTGTTCAAAGAGAGGATTAATAATAATCCTAACAAAAGAGGTGCATGGGATGCATGTGAATTAATATAAAGGTTAATAAAAGCTAAAGAAAAGGAAGAATGATGGATCTTGATATTTTTAATCAGTCCTGCGATAGTTTTGTTTCCAAACTGATTTCATGGATATGAGGAAAATGTGGAAGAAAGTGGTTCAATAAAACCTTAGTGGGGTTGGGAACCTCTCAACAAAATCCTGACATTGTATTTACGTTTCTATCCATGTACTGTCAGCCCCATTGATCTCGGGTGTCTTGAGGGAAGGAGAGTACCCGTCAGGGAATGAAAGGGAGGGTACCAGTGGGTTCACTGTGATTCGTAATATGTCTAGAGAATGCAGTAAATAGTTCAAATTATAACAAGTCTTGAAGCACTAGCATATCTTGGTGAGTTCATAGGATATTGCAGTGAGGATTTTAGCAACAAAAACAACATTTGGCAACACTAGCAATTCTTAGCATATTAACATGTCATACTTATTGCAAATTTTGGTGTTATCAAATTATATTTTTATTACTGCAAATTGAAAGGATATCATGTAGATTTAATTTACTAAATATTAATTAGATTATGGACATGGAAGGGTTATCGTAATCTAATATTTAAATTCATAGATCTGTTAATTTTTGTATTTGGTTTAAGGAAAAATGGAAGAAGAAATTGTGCTCTTAACTTAGTAATTTTTTTAGATCTACATGCATCCATATTAATCTTAGTTGTTGACACTATAGAGGGTTGTGGAGGGTCGTTACACATGGTATTAGAGAGAAGTTTAAAAACTTGGGCCAAAGGGATGCTCATTTGTATTTATTTTGGAAACAATTCATTGGTGCAAATATAATAATGACTATATTAAAATGATGACTTCTAATCTGTGAGAAGTAGGTAAGAGTTGGGTTGTGCTTCAACCATGGATCTACCCATCCAATTAAAAAGGGTTGTGTTTAAATTTGAATTGTAGCACTTCCCTTGACTTGTAACATATTGGAATATTTGGTGTATGAGGTTAGTTACTCTTCATTATTAATCGTTGAAACATTATTCATATCCATGGTATAAAGAGAGCGAGAGAGAGAGAGAGAGAGA
>LPNX010536365.1:2319-77372 GCA_001517045.1 Pseudotsuga menziesii
GTCATATCCAGGCTTGCTATGGCTTTTATTTATTTTACTCTTTAAAACTTGTTTTTTGAAAACAAGTTACAGGTTACAGGTTCTGTTTGATTTTGTAGAGTCTCCGCTCGGCGTTTTAAAGATTTCAGATACTTCCAATGATTTAACATACATGTGTTTGACACTGTGCAGGTTACAGGTTCTGCCTCCCTTTGCTGGGGTTTGGCTGCCTCTAGACACGACCCAGGTACTCAGGGTTCCGCTTATACTTTCTCTGATTGTGGTGATTAGTTTCTTCGGCGTTATCTTCTGAAACTTTTGATGAATTCACCCACCCATCGAGCAAAGGGTTTATGCTTATGGCATGGCCCATGCTTGGCCTGCGACCTCATTATTTTCTTTTATTATTATAACTAAACGAAATGCTGAGTTTGAGTCATATAAAAGATATTTGAAACCCTTATGGCCCTACTTCGGTCAACCAACACTTAGGTGTCGATTTATTTTGTTTAAAACCTATGTTTAATTAACGGCCTTTGCAATGGTATCTTGTTATGGTTTTTCTGTTGATAATATGAATCAAGCACTATTTGTGCTTACTCTATGTATGTGTAATTTTTACCTTTGCTGTGTACATTCAGAAGAGGCCGTGGTTGTAATAGCCAAGACTAACTGGCTCAGGCTGCAACTCTACCAGTCGACGCCATAGTTATTTGTTTTTACAGTTTATACATGTCATGTTTCCTGTGTTATTAAATTTCAGGTGGGGGGTCTTAGCCTTATTTCATTTTCTGGACAATTACTCTAACTCAAACCTTTGCATAAAATAAGATGGAGTAATGAGTAGTTAGCTCAAACCCCGGCATTGATATTTCTATTGTTTTGATACTATTGTGTTTTATGGCATTATTATTGTAATCCCTATCTGTTATGTTTACAGTTTACAACATTACAATATTTGATATTTATTCTATGTACTTTTCTCGTGTAACATGGAGTTGAGTGAGGCTCAACGGTGGAGTTATATCACACTCAAATATGGCCAAGCGCAGACTTGTTAATGGTCGACTCTGGAGGGCGAAACTGCCATTGTTAATATTTTCCTGCGTATTGATATGTAAAGAAACACTATATGCAGAACAGCGCTTACCTGTACTGCAAGACGGCGAAACTCCAAGACGATTGCAGGCGGCGAATGCTGCGATCTTGGGCGAAACTGTCAGGTGCGGCGAATGCAAACTGTCAGGTATTTTAAATCATTTAAACCCTAACTTATATTCGTTTCACTGGCATTGTTAAAAAACACGTAAAGAAACCCTAACATACTGTTTTAACATATATGCAGAACAGCAATTACCTCTAATGCACGACGGCGAAACTCCAAGACGATTGCAGGCGAATGCACAGGCGCTCCAACGAATGCTCCTCGGCGGCTAATGCTCAAACGATCTCACGGCGAATGCTCAGGACGGCGAAATTGACAGGTCTCTCCTGCGCGGGCTAAGAAACTACCTTTCGGGGCGGCTAACAGAATGTTCGGGGCGGCTAACAGAATGTTCAACGTGTATCTCCTCCACGCTTCCAGGGATATCCGCGACGGTTTCTCCTCCACGGTTATCTGCTCCGCAGGCACGTTTCCTAACAGACTGCACGCCATTTCCTAACTCTCCTAACTCTCCGGGTGTTAAAAGATCAGACGAATCAACAGATCTTGAGCATCCACTTGGCGGGATTTGCTGGATCTTGATGATCCGCTCAAGCAAGTCCATCTCCCCCCAAACCCCCCAAAATACCATTGAATAACGCCTATTGGCGTAATAAATGCAACCTTAAGTAATAGTTCCGCCAACACCTGAGGAAAACTCCCGAGGCGGGACCACATCCCTGTCCTAACCAATAATCGTTTCATAAAAATTTAAATAAAAAAAGGTCAAACCTTAGACTCACCAAAGTCAGGGACATAAAAACTAATCCAACTGCTTCATATATAAATGTCCCTGTCGTGGACATAAAAAACACATAAATATATTTTTAATAGATTAAAAATTAATATTTTTATAAATAATTAAATTTATAAAATTCAACATTGAAAATAAAATTTTAATTTAATACACTAAATTGGAAGTAAAAAATTGTTGATGTAAATGAATTACGTTATATTCTATTAGGGAAATAAAATTAATAATGACTTAAAACCATCTTTTATTTAATTGAACATTTCATTCTATATATGCTTATATCGAATTCCCCGTAAAGGAAGGACAATTTCTGTTAAGCTTAGATGATTTCAGTTTCGTGCGATGTAATGGCACCTAGAACTGAAAAATAAATATTTTTATTTATTTGAGAAAACATTATGTTAAAAGTTATTGTAAAGTTTTAATGACCAATGATGGTTAATGATGACTGCAATTGAATATTTATTATTTAAATAATTAAAAATGAGAGACACATATCCAGAGAAGACTGTTGAAGAGTGTTCATTGACCCACTAGGAGGAATGAGTAGCTGTAGAAGGATAAATGATAAGTGGCAGCACTATCATTTCACTTTCTAGCCGTTGCAGGAGGAAAAATCCCTAAAATTTTGGTCATGTTCCTTGAGAAGAGGAACTGAGCAGGTGGCTCATTTAATTACAAAATTGACCCAAATACCTAGGCAATCTTATAAATACCACCGAATTGAGCAAGAATCTCACTACATTATATTCCAAGTGATTAGACCCCTGTTAATTGTTGGAAAACTGAAAAGTCAGGCACACAAGAGGAATTCGATGAGGGGATAGATAAAGTTAAATTGATAGGAGTTAAGTCTACTAGTGAATTTATAAGTTGCAAAGATTTATGTGTGGGCTGTTACACAACATCTTCATCCTGGTGGTTCAGTGAACATGCTCGAGGGTCCTAAAGCAAGTGATCTTGGCTGCTTTCAGGAGATGGTTGGAAGGAACGGTCTTCTTTGTGTGTTTGTCTCCCTTCTGGAATCATCTAGGTTCTAAGTTGTTTTGTTTATGATCTGCATTTTTATTTACAATTTTAGGAATGTTAAGGAATTCTTTGAACTAAGTAATCATTACTGAATTGGAATAGGTCAGGAAGATCTTGTTTTCTGAGTATTATCATAAAGGATGCTACAATTTTTCTTTTCATAAAGTTAATGGCAGACTGTAGATTATTGTAATGTTCTGTAAAAATATTTTCATGTTTACATATAAAGTCATAACCAATTTTGTGAGCTTATTTCACTGACTTTCTATAAGTTTCATTTCTTTTACATTCATATATTTTTTTATAACCATTGTTAAGTAAGCATTGAGTTGGATTCATCTAGTTCTTACTTCAAGTTAGATCCTAAAACCAAATTAAATTAATAAGTTTTCTAATCAAGGTTCGAAACCCTTCTTCAATCAATCTCTTATCACATATTTCTAGCCAATAGGAGTTTTCCTAAGCTACTCAGCTCGCAACCGAGAAGTTCTCCCTCTTAGGCCAGGGAAATATTATTAATTTTACATATTACAGGCTAAAATCTTAAAGACTATATTTCTTTAATGAAAAATAGCTATAATTAAAACTGCTACAACAAAAATTTGTGACAGAGATAGGATTAGCTATATCTACAAATGAAACATTAACCATTTATAATATCTCTTTCTAAAACTTGTCGATCTCCCAATTTAATGGTTAGTACAACGCTTTAGGTTTTACACATTGTCCTTTAATTGTTGAGGTCGTGGGTTAAAAACCCATAAGGATCATTTCCTTATAAGGGTTTTAATATCAAATATAATCTATAAACAAACAAATAAACATATCAACATTATACAATTTACATTTTTAAAGAAACATAGAAGCCTTATGGCTCAAGCCAAATTATTTATATATGGCAACCAACAAGATTTATTTAGTTTAAACATGACCAATTGAAATTAACTATGAAGAACGCGGTGGCCTCGCAACCTTAATATTCAAAAGTATGATACAGTAAAAACCCTAAAAAGGGAACTAATTTATTAAATCAAGAATGGCTATTGACAGGTCCAAATATTGAGGTTGCAGGCCGTGAGATTTTCATAGTTGGCTTAAAACAAACCAATAGTTTTGAATTCAATACTAACAAAACAGAACATTGTTGGATTTCGATAACATGTTTTAGAGTAAGCATGTATACATCTACAAAATCCTTTTTTTAAACAAACTTAACAATACAGTGGCCTCATGACCCCATTAATTTCAAAATATAGTCATAAACCACAATGCCATAGATGTAATAAAAGAATGACAGGGTATATCCAAAGTTAAACTATTTTATCAACAATCAAAGGGAAGTAAGTTACAAGATTATAAACCCCTAGGAAGCTGGTTCTTTCCATCTTTAAAACATTATGTTTACAAGAATCTGTAAGAGCTCAAACCCATAGTAAAACTAAAACATTACATTACATAACAGTCCCCTTCAGACTCCACATTCGAAGCAAGAATATTTTGATAACAACTGAAAAATTCCATAAGTCGAACCACTAGAGGGTTTACCATTGTCAACAAAAGTAGGAATGACTCCAATCCATGGAGCACTGACCTAGCCTTGGTGTCATAAGGAGCAATGACTGCAGGGTACAGGTCTTACTGTAAAGGGGGATCCCTTTTTGCAGAGACTGGTTCTTATCCAATGCAACAACCACCCCAGTCGTAACCTCCTACAAACAACAAATACAGAGGTCAAATTATAGCATTAAAAAGAAATTAAAAAAAAAGAATGAAATCCATAACACAACCTACAAACGAATTACCCTTCACAGAATTCGGCGTCGAAAAATGATGGCCAAGAGATGAGTGCAGAATCCCATAAAAACTAACTCTAAGGCTAAACAAGCTTTCCAACTAAGGGGCCAACCTGTTACACTCTTGTTGGTGCATTTTACAGAGAGAATGTGCGAAGGGAAGGAGAAAGGCCAAGGTCAAGATATTGAAAGCCAAGAGCTTAGCTTCTCCACCATTCATTACAATGTATAGAGGCAAAGCTCTCCAAAACACAGAGACATATTAACACGACACAGAGACAAAACCACTCGACACAAGACAAGTAAAACCTTAGGGTTTTCCAACAAGCGCAGTTCTTTCCAGCTAGAAATTTATGAGGTTCACGTGGCTCCATTAAAGCCACTAAGGTTTTAATTTTACACCCACACTCTATAGTTTCATGCACCATCATATTTTCTTCACCTTACCATTGTGTAAATGCCTTCAAGTTTACATGAGGCCTACTTACTTGTTCCATGGTAGGCTTAGTTCTTTACTTAGGGATATTTATTTTGCATAGTATAGTTAGGGTCCTTCTTGTGTGTCCTAGTCTGGACCCTTGGGAGTTTCCCTAGTAAGGAGAGACCCCCTCCTCAAAGCACCTGTAATGAATAAGTGGTTTATGTGTTAGCTTCAGAGCTAAGTAAGACCATAAACCCATCCTCCTAGCATCATGATAGGGTTAACCGGTATTCTAAAAACATAACTAGCAAGCACACCAACTATTGCCAACACTTATAAAACATGACATTACTTTCATGAGTTGATGACAAGGAAAGTAGTTCATCATAATCGTATGTCACACTGAAAAGTTTGTTGTAATTAAGTCATTCTGTTCATTGGATAAAACACTAAGAATAAGTTAAATATTAGTATGGGTTGTTTACATTATGTATTTGTAATTAGGCCTTCAATTATATATATTTTTATTTATGAAATTTGGAGTTGTTACATGTGGTATCAAAGCGAGTTTCCAGAAATTAGGCCTGAATATTGGCTCACTCGAATGCAAAACAAGAAACAAAATATATTGATCATGCTTTAAAACTATTTCTATACAGAAATATAGATTTGTATTTTCCAGAGAATGGAAGGAGTAGAAGCATATGCAGAAGATGGATCCCATCATAATAATCCAGATAACATATATGTAGAATCAAATAATCAACCATCATAAATGCTTCAAAATGTAAAATATTTAAGAGCTGAACTACAAACTGTAAAGGAAGATAATGAAAGAATTTTAAGAGCTCAAGAGGAACTAAATCATATATTAGTAGATAAAATACACAACGAAGGAAAACATAAAACAAAGGAGCATGAAACTGAATCTGGAACAATATTGTACAAACGTAGGTAAGAAATTAAAATTTCTGATAGTGAAAGTAAATCTTCTTTAGGAATTAAAGTAAGGTCGCACAAAGAAAAGTATAAATACTCTAGTGAAAGTAGTGATAGCGCCAGTGGTCCTAGAAAGAGGAAGTATAACCTTATGAAGAAATCTCAGGAGAATTTAAAAAGATAAAACCTCCTATGCTTAATGGAGAAGTGGAAAAGGGTGAAGGAGTCGAGGCTTGGGTATCAGGTATGAAAAAGTACTTTCAAATATATAACTACTCATATAGACTAAAATCCCGGATGGCTATCTACAACCTAACCGAAAAGGCTGACAATTGGTGGTAGGACATAAAAATAGTTAAAAATCTTGAAGAAAAATATGTAACCTGGAGATTCTTCACGAAATAATTCAAAAGTAAATTCTTAACTTAACAATAATATGAAGAAAGAGGTAAAGAGTTTTATGAACTCAAACTAGGCTCAATGTCAATGAAAGAATTAAGTAGTAAATTTTTAATTTTATTAATATATGTACCATATATAATTGATGAAAAACCTAAGATATGAAGGTTTTTGAGTTGTTTGCCTACTAGTTTCAAGGAAACAATTGACTTTGATAATCCATGTTGGAGTCATTTACTCAACATACACACTTATTTGGTCAATTTTGGCCTAATTAATCACTATCCTAAGTTAATTGACTCGAATTAGCATCAAATGAGCACACCATGACATCAGCATGAGCACACCCACGCCTTCCTTCAATCAAGGAGGCCAAATAAGCCTTCTCCTTCAATAAGGAAGGATAATTGGGCTTCCTCCTTCAATCGGTTAGGCTAACTGGGCTTCCTCCGTCAATCGGGGATCAATTCTGGGGTGATTTGAGTGTCATAAGTGCACCAAATAGCTAAATGATTGTTGTTTCACCTAACAATCAGTTAAGCTGAGTTGTAAAGGCGTATCCATCATGTCATTGTCTATTTTGGGCTGACTGGGATGAATTGGAGTGAGTTAATGCGCCTCCAACCACTTCTGATGACTAGTAGCACTTCAGTTAACTTCATCGAAGATAATTGGAGTTGGTGATGCACTACCACCTACTGTTTAACATGCAATGACATGTGTCTGAGTTACATTCAGTTAGACTCAGTCATCTATTGCACTCTGATTCAGTTAGGACTCAGTTAGAGTCAATCACGGCTAGATTAGTGTTTAACAAAGTGTGTCTAGTGTTGATGACATTCAGTTAAGCTACACCCATCCATGCAATTTGAATGACCTCTAGTGAATTCAAATTTTCTCCATTCATTCAAGTTCTGCATGACATTGTATTGTATTATTCATTTCCAATATTGATTATACAGATATGCAACATCCTATTGCAGTACCGTTATGTCATTTCATGCCTAATTTGTCTTGATTCTCTTGTAAGTTTGTGCTTTGTCTCAAGATTGCTGTGACAAAATTAATAATCCAAAGACCCTTGAAGAGGCAATGCGAAAAGCTAACTTATGTTATGAACAAAGTAAAAATAAGAAAGAAAGCATACCTAACTGGAAAAATAAGAGAACAAGTAACTTTGATCATAGAAGAAAAGGTTTTAAGCCTAATAAAAGCTTTGGAAATTTTCTAAGAATAATTATCAAGGAACAAATTTTAAAGGTAAAACAAAACAAAACATTACAACACATAAAAGGCATACACATGCCTAATAATTATGTTAAAAACAATGAACATAAAGAACTTGTAAAGTGCTGGGTATTTCAGGGACCTCACTATGCAAAGGACCGTTCGAACAAAAGGAGAAACTACAACAATGCACATACCATCTAAGAGGAAGAAACGGTTTGTGATGTAGCAAATTAAATGCCTAGAATTAATGTAGCTTTGGAGAATTGACAACATGATCATCAAAACACCATGGTGGAAGTACAAGGTCTGATACAGAACAAGCCTGTTTCAATTTTGATTGACCCAGGTGCTAGTTTAAGCTATGTGTTACCTAGTATAGAAGAAAAATGCAATTTACCTTTGAAAAAGTTTGAAAATTATTGGTTGGTTCAGTTAGCTACAAGAACCAAAAGAAAAGTAGTTAATTATGTTGAAAACTATGAATTGTTTATGATTCAATTCAAAACTCAAGTAAAGTTAAATGTATTACCGTTAGGGTCATATGATGTTTTAATAGGTATGGACTGGCTGGAAAGACATCAAGTAGTTTTTAATTTTTTGAGAAAACATTTACTTGATTAGATGATAAAGGAGAAAGAGTTACAGTCAAAGGGACACCTAGAAAAGTTTATGTTAGACAAATTTCAACATTTCAAATAAAAAAGGATGTACGAAAGGGTTGTAAAGTTTTCGTTGTACATATAAGAAATAAAGAACACTTGGATAAAGAGGATAAACTGAAATTCGATGATATTCCGATGTTACAAGAATTCTTAGATGTTTTCCCAAAAGAGATTCCAAGATTACCTCCAAAGAGATAACTAAATTTTACTATTGAGTTAGTACCAGCAGCTGTACCTAATTCAAAGGCTCCTTATCGTATGGACATATTAGAACTTAATGAATTAAAACTACAACTACAAGAACTAATAGATAAGATTATATATGACCAAGTGTATCCCCTTGGGAAGCACCTATCTTATTTGTTAAAAATAAAGACAATACATTACATTTATGTATAGACTAGTGTCAGTTAAACAAACTGACAATTAAAAATAGATATCCTTTGCTCCACATCGATGATCTGTTTGATCAGATACACGGAGCAATGATATTCTCAAAAATAGATTTGAGATCCTGAGTCAAAATTAAAAATGAAGATATTTTTAAAACTGCATTCAGAACTCGATACGGGAATTATGAGTTTGTAGTTATGCCCTTTGGGCTAGCGAATGATCCAACAACTTTTATGTGTTTAATGAACAATGTCTTAAGTAAATACTTAGATAAATTTGTAGTCGTCTTCATAGATGACATATTAATTTATTCAAAAATGAAAGAAGAACATGATGAACACTTGCAAATAATACTACAGGTTCTGAGAGAACATAAACTATATGCTAAATTCAGTAAATGTGAATTCTTTAAAGATAAAATATAGTATCTAGGTCATCCGATATCCAAGGAAGGAATATCAGTAGACCCAAATAAGATAAAAGCAATAATGGAATGTCTTGTTCCCAAAGATGTATTGGATGTACGATCGTTCACGGTAATTACGGGTTATTACCGAAAATTCAAACTTTATTAAATAATGAATGGGCGGAATATATTTGTGACACACTCATCCAAACTTTATTAAATAAGTAATAGTCTAATATATCTGCGACACAAACATCAAAACTTTATTAAATAGTTAATGGGTTGAATATGTCTGTGTCACAAATATTTAAACTCTATTAATTAATTAATTCAAACATTTTATTTAACTCTTAGGAGTTATTATTTTCCAAATATAACAAAGTCGATATACGATTTCAAGCCCAAGAATTAACATTATCCACATGGAATGAATTTAAAACCGACTTGAATAAAGAACTGGTATTCATAAAAATTTTGAACAATTGCTCCATAATTAAACTCACACATATTTCTTACCCATCAATTAATCAAAATAAAAGTAAAAAAATGACCTATAACCTGCATAATACCTAGTATGGATGAAATGTGTAACATAAGATAATACTAATAAATTGAGCACCTGAGTGGGCCTACTGGTTAAGAACATGTGTTATCTCCTTGGAGATCACAGGTTCAAAACCGACGAGGGGTAGGGTTTCTCATTGGATGGTTGTGACAAGGCTCGAAGGGTAGGTGACCCCAGGGATATAGGCTCACCCCGATGGGTTTCTGGACGTCTCAACCTCACCCCGATGGGTTTCAAGATGTCTCAGACCCTGCTAAGTCACATGTTATTTGTAACATCCCCTCAGAATCTAGAGTATCAAGACATCTGTATCCTTGATAGAAGAAGGCCCCAACTACCATTTTCAGGGATTTCCACTTGTCCTTACGAAGATACACATGTCAACTAGACACGACCATTTGGAATCCTTTAAATATAGATGGAAATGATAAAGAATCCACTCTAAAAAGTATATAAAGGACTTGATTTAACCGTGGAGGGAGCCAGTGGATAGCAGGAAACAATGGTGACATTGAAGCTCAACGATGTCTCACATCCTCAGGAGAAATCTACAGCTAAAAAGGCCCCTTATCTTGCTCAGGCGGGATCTTTAGAGCTGCAATCCAAGCCTCTACCTCTTGCTCAGGCCGGTTAGTATAAACAATGGTTTCATTTGTTTAAAATTTCGAAATGATAACCATTTTATTGTTTAAAATAACCATTTATTTGTTTAGATCCGTGGGTTTATGTGAAGGAATAATCGTAGTTGAGCAATGACCTTTCATTTGTTTAAATTTTTTGAAAAGATAACCTTATAATTGTTTAGATTTGTGGATTTTTTATGAGGGTAGAATCACAGTCGAAAACAATCACCATTTATGTGTTATATATATATANTTTACCAAAAACAGACTTAGGGGCACCTTGCGTTTTTATTTGGAATCTGAAACCTGGCTACATAATATAGGCTTGATTTTTCAAAAGCTCATAACTCAATAAGATTTGGAGATTTGTTCTCAGTCCCAGTCTTCTTTATAAAAAGAACCATAAAGATTTCATTTTGGATTTATTCGGTCCCGAGAGTATACAAGTAAAATGGCTACATGATTTGATGCTTGAGTTTTGTTTTTGTGTGTTATGATTTGGCTTGGGTCAAGTTTTAAGCTCTTCGAATCCAAGCCTATGTTAAAAATTCGGAGGAAAACCTACTCTTTTATTTTTTATGGCTACCTGGGTTTGATTTTTATGGCTTCTTGCATTTGAGTCATGAAACACCACCATTTCCAGATCTGAATTTTCTAGTTTATGTGGCTGCCTGCATTTTGAATTATGTACATCTACGTTTTGCGTGTCATTAGATCGTTTAGAAATCAGAACCTGAGAGGTGATTTTAAAATCATAGGCCAAGGTACGTGCATTACAGAGGTCAAGTTATTTTTGCTGGTTAGAATGTGGTATATGAAGAACTCATGATCTTGTTGGATGATATTCAAGCTTTTCTTGCTAAAACATGATTGAGGTAGATATGTGTAACTGAGCCTTCACAATTCAGTTTGTTGTTGCTAGTGGAATGATAATTGTTTCGGTACAAACGGTGATACCTTGTATAAATTGAATGCCTATGTGTTTTTAAATATAGGATTGAGTCCTGTTGGATAATTAAATTAGTGGATTTTCTTTTATGAAATATTTCTCTATGATTGGGAAACGTTGACAAGTTCATCTAGTATTAAACATTCTGGGTTGATTGTCGACCAAGGTGTAATCAGCTTGAAAGGAACTCGAATCGTGGAAATTGAAGCATTTCCTTTGACGATTTAACATCATAGATGTTCCCTGTAGGATTTTAACAACTGCATGTATGTATGCTTTAGTCCATGTTTTATGTCCAAATTTTGTGTTTGATTGTATTCTTTTTTTATATATGTGTTTTCCTTCTATAATGTTTCCCCTTGTTGGAAATACATGTTGTCCTATATGATCCATAGACCCATTATAATACTTGAGATTATATAGAATTGATTATGAGAAGATCTTTCTTTGTTCTCCAAACTAAATCCCCTCATGATTATAGTAAAGGATAAGTATTATAATAGAAAAGAAGAAAATTTGATTAAGGAATTATAAAGGAAACAATATGGAATTTGGAGTTAGGTTACTAAGGCAAGTAATGGATAACCTATTTTAACGGTGAACCTTTTAAGCTTTCTTATGCTTATCTAAGAATTCATGTCTTTATCATATTGAAGAAATTTGGAATAATTACATTGCAATTGTTTTATATTTGATTTTTGATGCATTTAGATCTGAAGTAATGTTATGGAGTTTTATTTTGTATCTAAGCCCAATATCTGCAGTTTGTAGGCGTCTCATCCAGGTATGCCCTTTTATTATTTTTGGTATGATTGGATCTATAAATGGATACTCCATTATGCCAGGGGATTTGATATTTGTGTAGATATGGAAATGGATCCCTCCATTTTCCATCCTTCACTTTTTACTTTTAGATTTGGAAATTGGTATTGGTCTGCGTTGATTTGACCTGAAAAGAATGCATTGATGCTTATTCTTTTAAATAAATCATTGCATGCGTTTATGGATTTTATGTTTATAGATTTTGGATCTAATTGCTAATCATGGGTAGATGATATTTGCTGCAGTTTATGGATATATTAGTTTATGAATATCATTTATGATCTCATAGTTGATGGGTGGTAAATCCATGTCTGCGACTTGTGAAAATCCATGTATGAAGATATTGATCCCAACATTGATGGTATTGATCTATAGTGGTTTCCATTGCATGTGACTGTGTTTATTATGATTTCCATTGCATGTGATTTACTAAAATTGAGACCATGTATGTAATGTATATTAGTAGTTCTAGTGCTGCCGATTGGACCTAATATGCATCTGAATTAGTATTAGTTATTGTTCTAAAGTTGTTAAAGAGTATAGACTAGGAGTGACCTCTTATACTTTTGGAATATGTTTACGTGAAAAGGTTTTCCATTTGGAAAAACTTACAAAGAAGGAAAATAGTAATTGGCGAGTATTTCTTGGTGAAAGAGATTTGCAGTGGATGTGCCACAAAAAATTGTAAATCTTCTTTTGATAAAATAATATAAAAACTAACAAGCTTTGGTGGACATAGCCTCATGGATGGGTTGAACCGCGTATGTGATGTCTTTCTTGTTGCTTCATGTTTATGTTCATATATACTCATTTTCATGATGGTAATTAATGCATGGATGATGCACAACAAATGATTATGATGCATTTTCTATACTAGTACATTGGGCTATGAAATATACTCACAAGCATACAGTTAACAATTTATTTCATGTAGGAAAGCTAATTGGATAAGTTAATACCTTTTGTTTCACATTTTGATTTCAAGATAAATAATTAATGGTGGGTAAAGTACTATTAGTGTTTACAATTATGGGATTACATGCTCTCAAGAGATTAACATGGTTGACTTGTTGGTTGTAGTAAAAAAAAAACAAATTACCCCATTTTCCCATAATTTACAAGTGAAATTACGAGTATGTTACATTACTGGTATATATGGCTTACCAGCTATTGGATATACTATTCATAGATTGATATTATCATAGTTAAAAAAAAAAAGATAATATTCATAAATGAAAATGAAAAAAAGTAAATCGTAATTATAGAATATGTCTACATTGATTATCATCATTTTCTTATACCGTCAATATATTGTTCTTCTTATAAAAAAAAGTTGACCATCTTTACTAGAGTTCTATGAAAATAGCATCTATAAACCTAAAATTCCATTATCTATAAAAAAAAACTAAAATTAATTATCTAAAAAATATATCTATTAAACAACTTTCCTCTTATCCTACCGGGATCGATTATGAGCGTGAACAAAACTACTTTGATTAAAGTCAAGGGAGGCCCCGTAGAGATCGATAAAGGGCCTAGATAAAGCATTTAACATTAAAAAATTACCCAATCCTATAAATCCTTGGGCATCAATTCTATTTGAAACCATACAACAATTCTAATTGAAACCATAACATAGAAAATTGAATAATTAGAAATAAGAAAGCTTATTATAACATTTAAAACAATTTAAAAATATAAAAATTAAATAGAATAGTTATGAAAGGTGTCACTCCATTTAGTGTAAATTTATGTTTGGATATTAGAATATAAACATAAATTAAGTTGAGCAAATATAATACCCTAGTATAGTATAATATTTTTAGGTTTAGTTTAATTATTGGAATATAAAAGATGATTAAATAAAAAATATATCAAACTTGTTAGAATAATGAAATTAACAAGAGCCACGAGGTGGTAATGTCCCTGACTTTGCAAATAGGTATTAATATCCGATTTATGAAATGACAAGAAGATTTTAGCAAATAAAATATCCTTTTACTTAAGGGCACTAGAAATATAGGAAAGAGCCACTCAAATGACATATGACTCTACTAGAGATGTGTAAGATGAAAATAACTTAGACATCACTACTTTGAGATTTTCAACCCTATAAACTTTTCAAATTTCTCCACAATATAGGAAATAAGTCGAGGGATTGAAGCAACTATTAAGAATGTATTGTTGAGCGAATATTTGAAGGAGCAAAGCATTTACATTTACCCTTACACCTCCATGAAGTATAACGAGTGAAATTAGCAACAAAACTACTTATACCTTCATCTTACAATTGTATCAATGCAAATTGAAATTGTGTTTTGGATAAGTACACCTTAATAGTTTCTAAATTTCATTTGTTGATGAATGGAATACCACTAAAATACTTGACATTTCTTTCCCAATTTCATTTGTTGATGAATGGACTACCACTAAAGTATAAAATAGTGTATCCCTAACTTGGTTGTGTCTTTAGAAGTAGTTGATTTTACTAAATTTCTAAGATGGATCTCAACTTTTTTTTAAATTTTTTTTGTAAGTAAAAGAATCTATTATAATACAAAAATGTTACAAGGTGTGGCTGAACCATCGATCGATGGAGCTTGACCGTCATCCCAAAAAGGACCTGTTTTTAAAATTGTCTGTTACTGCAAACCAGCCCAAGTCAAAGATCAGGCTTGGAAGAGCCTGATCCTGCTTACCACCCAAAAAACTGGTGTCTTCCACTTCTAAGTATCAAATAGAACCATTACTACCATAATCACAATACAGAGCCCCAACAACTCGAGAACAAGAAGAGCCATTAAGGCCTACAAAAATAATTCCAGAAATACATTCTACAGACCTACAGACCCTTTACAGACTTTTCTAGGAACAAAAAGAGCCTTTACGACCTGCATACCTTACCATAACCTAGCTGGCGAGACAGACCTTACCATAACCCAGCTGGCGATTAGGAAGTCCCATGTCCTGCACCTTATGTCGATTAAACTAAGGTGGGTCCACCTGAGAAATCGACACGCCATATTCGTACCACCTCTCCATTCGGAGCCATCTGGAATTCTCATGCAGAATGTGGAGCACTTTGCCTTGCGTCCTCATCCGCCAACTTGTAGCNGGTCCCCCTGAGAAATCGACACGCCATATTCGTACCACCTCTCCATTCGGAGCCATCTGGAATTCTCATGCAGAATGTGGAGCACTTTGCCTTGCGTCCTCATCCGCCAACTTGTAGCAGTTTCCCCAGATTTGCTGGGTTTTCTTGTCATCCTCTTTTGTCTTTGCATGGAAATAAAAATCACTTTCCACTCAAGCATTAGCCAATGCATCCGCCAGCCTGTTCCCTTCCCTCTTGACATGCGTTAACAGGAAAGCTTCCTCTCCACTGAGGATTCACCTGAGGGTCTGTAACCTGCTTTCCCATCTCCAATTTTTAGAAATTTGGGACATAAGGGATCCTGCCTGGAGTTTGTGAGCTATGTTTATTATGATCTGGGAGTCACCTTCCACCACCAGAGGAATTTTTCTGGATTGCTTTGCCCAGATCAGGCAGTTGATCAAACCTTCTAGCTCATCCATATTGTTCGTATTTGATCCTATAGAACCCAAGAACAGGCTAAGGATGATTCCTCCCGAGTTTCGGATCACACCACCATATCCATTTGGGCATGGATTACCTTTGGCCACCCCATCTATATTGAGTTTGAAGGTTCCCGCTGGAGGGGGATTCCAGGTTAGCGGGCTGGAGACTTGCACCGAACGCGGATGAGCAATCGCATTGTCGGGAGGTAATTCTGAAAACCCAAAAGCCCAGAGAATACTACATTCATTTCTTTCTGCTGCAAATTCCTCTTACGTCCAAGATTGCAATGTTATAGTTTCTTTCATATGGGTTTCAATGGAGTTCCATATTTCTTCAAGTTTCCTTGCTTTGTTCTCGAATATCTGTTTATTTCTGGTTTTCCATATTTCCCAAATTGTAAAGCTAGGGAAAAGTTCCCATAGTCGGTTTACTATTTTTTTTTTGAAGCTATTGAGGGGCCATTCCACTATTGTGATGTCTGGCCTTCCCCTATGTCTGTTATCTCTTCTAAATATTGATGTCCCCTTCTCCCACAAAGAGTTGGAAATCCTGCACTCATCCAGTAGATGATTGATAGATTCATTATTTTCTTTGCACATGGGGCAACAGGATGGCCTGTGAAAACCTATGACCTGAAGGTTGTCCCAGGTTAGAATACGACGCTTTATGACAATCCAGCAGAAAACCGATATTTTGGGCCACCACCCACCGACCACCACCCACCCTTCCAAATTTTAATCCATTTTTCTTATGGGGCAATGTGTATGGTTTCTGTTAACAACCCTAAGGATTCTTTTGGATTGAAGTTGCTAGTGTTTGAATATCCCCATCTTAGCTTGTCAGGCTCCTCGCTCTTGGAGAACCTTTTCTTGGAAATCTCTGCTATGAAGTTTTCGATGTCTTCTCCTGGTGCCTTGTCTTGCCACCATCATTTTCCCTTCCATCTTCTTACCCTCTGGTCTAAATTTTTGTTATCCCAAAACTCCGCTACTTTAGCCGTGGGGTTATTTTGGAGGAAAGAGCGTAAAAGAGGGGTGTCTTCCCCATAGAAAATAGCTGGTTCTTGGTTCATAGCTTCACTTGAAAATCTTGTTGTTTGGCCATTGCGAACTTCCCAGAAGTTGTGTTTTTGAACCAGACCCCTGTTTTCTTGAGCGGTCTTCCATATGCTGGATCCTGGAAGGTCTTCCCTGAACCTAACTAAAAAATTATGTGGCCAGTGAGGTGCATATTTCAAATGCCACAGTTTGGCCCATGGCTCGTCGCTGTAATTCACCCATCTCCACCAAATTTTGGCACTCATCACTTTGTTGTTATTTAGAGGGTCTCTGAGGCCCAACCCGCCCATGCCCTTTGGGGTGCATATGGTTTGCCAATCCACTAGAGGCCATTTTATATTATCTTTTGATCCCCCCCAGACGAAATTCCTTTGTATGTTCCTGATTTGTTTAATGATGGATTTTGGGGCAGCTAATACTGAGAAAAGATACATGGGCATAGCCTGCAATAACGACTTCACCAAGATGAGTTTGCTAGGAAAATTAAGAGCTCTAAAGGTCCATATGATAAGTTTTTTTGTTAATTTTGTCTAACAATTCTTTCCACGAGACGTGTTTGATGGTTGACTCTACCAGTATCCTTAGGATTTTTCTCTTAGTAATCCTGGGAGTATTGAAGAAATAGGTCTGATATTTCTCCTTGTTTATTTCCAGGCCACTAGCTTCAAGAAATGTATTCAGACAATCTTTGATTCCCCTTGCTTCTTGAACCGAGGATGGGCCCATCAGCATATTGTCATCCACGAACTGTTGGTGGGTTTGGGTATCCATTCTATCCGTGAGGGACAAACCATGGATTTTGTTCTCAGCTCTCTAGTTCTTCAGAAGTCTTCCTAGCCCTTCAGCTGCAATGATAAAGAGGAACGAGGAGAGGGGATCTCCCTTTCTTATTCCTCTGGTTGCATTGAAAGGGCTCGAGGGAGAGCCATTAACCAGAATAGAAAAAAAGTAGAGGAGACCATGTTCATGATCCAGTTAGTCCACTCTTCTGCAAATCGAAATGCTTTTAAAATGCCACCCAAAAATTGCCAGTTCAATTTATCATAGGCTTTAGATAGATCGAGTTTCAGAAGCAAACCTGGAGACCTGGTTGCTTTGAGGGAGTGGATGGTTTCGTGGACCATAATAATACCATCTAAGATTTGTCTGCCTTCCACAAACCTAGCTTGCTCCGGTGAAATGATAAGAGGAAGGAGGGGTTTTAGACGATTAGCTATTACCTTTGAAATGATTTTATAGATAACATTGCACAAGGAAATCGGTCTAAGTTTGCCTGGGTCTTCGGTTCCTCTTTCTTTTGGTATGAGAGCCAGGAAAGTCGAATTGAGAGCTTTGAGAATGCTCCCTGATTTTCGAGAGTCCTCCACTAGGTCCACTATTTCATATTTCATCCAATTCCAGCTAGCATGGAAGAAATTTGTGGTGAAACCATATGGGCTTGGCGCTTTGTCTTTGGCCATTTGATTCACCACAATTTCCACCTCAGCCATCTCAATAGATTTGCAGAGAATTTGATTGTGATCCTCTGAGATGAGCTTGGGAATGTGACTGAACACCTCTCTTTGAGCTTCTTCCCTGTCTCTATCCGGTTCTTGCAGGAGATTAGAAAAGTATGAGTTTAATGTGATCTCCAAATCCTCTTGGGTTTCGATGCATCCATCTTCCTTCTTTAGTCTATCCATCCTATTACCCTATCTATGTTGGATGGTAGCTTTATGAAAGAAGCTAACATTGTGTTCCCCTTCTTGGAGCCATTTAATGCGTGACTTTTGGCTCCAGAAGGCTTCCTCTTATCTTTCTCTTTGATTAAAATCCTGCAAGAGGGTATTTTTCCGAAGTCTTAGTTCCTCATTGTAGCCACTGTTCATGACTTGAGACTGAATATGTTGTATCTTGATCTCTAAAGCTTGCTTTTCTTGAAATATATTACGAAAGGATTCCGTGTTCCATTTTTTGATGCATTCTTTGAGGTGTTTAAGCTTCTGTTGGAATTGAAACATGCGGGTTTCCCCTGATTGGGGGGGGAGTTTTCCCACCAGTATTTAAGTTTCTCTTTGAACTCTGGCTGGAGGAGCCAGAATTTTTCGAAATGGAAAGGTCTACGGGGGTTGACTCCAACATTTTCCCATTCTAAAGTGATAGGCCAGTGGTCCGATCCTGCCGCAGGAAGGATGACCGCTCTAAGAATGCCTCCAGCCATCATGACCGATTCTGATAGCAGGAATCTGTTGAGTCTGCAAGTGATTCCTTTGTCCCCTGATTGTTTATTATTCCACGTGAAGATACCATTGGAAGTTCTGACATCAATCAGGTCTAGATCCGAGATAGTGGTATTGAAAAGAATACTAGAAGAGTTTAAGCTACGAATACCTCCCTTTTTTCCCTCAAGGTTTCTTATCAGGTTAAAGTCACCTCTGATAATCCATGCTCTATTCTGAACTAAATTTTTAAGGTAAGAGAGAGAATCAATGAATACCTGCTTCTGATCCGCCTTCGGGGGACCATAAACATTGGTGATGATTCCTCTAATTCTGGTACCAAGAATGTGAAAATCAGTCGAAATTGAACAATTGGTGGTAAAGAAAGCTGATAAGGTCACCATACAAGGATTCCGCAGAATTCCCAGACCCCCTGCCGCCCCTCTGGAATTGATGGCCATCGTTTCACAACCCTTCCACACTTTTTGGGCCATTTTTGTTAAGTATTCTCTCGAGCATTTAGTTTCTTGAAGGAAGACGATCCGAGACTTTTCCTTGTCGATTCTTCTCTTGAGAAGGTGCTGCTTTAGTGTGCTATTACAACCTCTGATATTCCAGGTTGTAATCTGCATTAAGAAGGATTAATTGGAGGGGGAAAGGGATGCATCTATGGTTGGATACTGTCCTGACGTGACCAGTTGTTCTCCTATTACTTTGATTCTCTGGACATTGCTTGGTCTGGCTCTTTTATCTTTCTTTGATTTTTTCCCTTTCCTTTCTATGACTTTGAGAGATTCCGTCACAACTCCTAGGTTATTCGCATTCTTGGCTTGAATGATCACTTTTTCTAGAAGAGACACTTGCTGCGGGGGACTTTTTGCTGGATCTTTATCAGAGCAAGCAACTTCCAATCTATCCAAATCTAGGTCCCCTATTTCCATGTCTTCAGTAGCAACTTCCCCCGATCCTGAGTCTTTCTGAGGATTCCCAGGTCGGTTCGGAGGAATGCCATCCATGGTTTCAGTTGGGACTGGGTTCTTGTCATATCCTTGAATTTCATTATTCTTTTCCCCCTGATGTTTACTTGGAATTTTGTCCATTATAGCTTCATTTGGTGTCTTGAAAGTTTTGGTTGCCTGGTCTTCTTGAAGGGTAGTGAATCGGTTTTGAGTCTGCACCCTTTTGTGGGCTTCCGGGCCAGATGTCTTTCTAGCTTGCCTTTTCTTGTTTTGAATCTTGGTGAATCCTTCTGCGTACTGAATTTCTTGATCTTGTTTCCCTCCTAGTTTTTTTTATTTTGGGGGTGATCTCTGAACAAATGCCCATGTTCATGGCATCTCCTACACCTAAATGGGATCTGCATGTAGTCAATGGCTTGGAACCAATCCTCATCTTCCCAGGCTAACTCTATTCTCTCTGGTAGATCTCTTGAAATGTCCAGGTATATACATATCCTCGCATATGAAATGTATTTTCTCTGTTTGTTTTTTCAGAGACTTTGATAAATGTCCCCAGAGAATTTCCTATGTCTGTTAATATTTCTTCCTTCCAGTATTTCGAAGGAAGGGATTACATTCCGATCCATACTGGTGCAATTGTCATATTTTCTTTGTTTGGATCGAATCTCTCTTTCTAGGGTCTCAAGAAGAGACCAGCCGAGTTGAAGAAGTAGGGACCATTCTCAAACATTTTAGTTCTGTCCTCTTCGTTGAATAAAATGACAGTGAAGAAACCTTTAGCTCCCAACTGTAGATCATAGTGACCTTGGGGTTTCCACGTTGAGTTTATCCATCCTACCAGCATCTTTTTAGTGGGCCAGATCCCCATGAATTTTCCTATGAGGGCCCTTTCCTTCATGTATTATATTTCCTCCCTGACTCTGTCTGATGTGATCTGAAGTCATGGAATCGTCTTGGACTTCGGGACACATTGTCCTGTCCTTTTTTCTCCCTGGTTAGTTACTTCCTCTTTTCTTGTTCCACTGCACCCTTCCCCATCCATGTTAGTTGGCTAAGCATTGAGAACCGCTTTTCCTTTGTCCCTTTTTGATTCCGCTATGGTTGACTCTGCCTCCATAGCTTCAGGCCTTCCTCAGTCCCTCTCCCCTCAGGGAGGAGCAGGAACCATCTCGAGAATTGTTGATGCACCTCCACCGACCTTCTGGGCCACCAAAAACGCTTTAAACATTCACCGAACACTTGCAGAGCTCTTTTTGTTCTCTTAATTTTTCCAATCTTGTTTCATGAGATGGACCTCAACTTAAAATTGAGGTTTATTCTTATTTTGTGTAATTTCCTTAATTGTGTTTACCATTAAATGGATTATAGAAGTAATTATCTCGAATTTTTTCACAAATGTTTATGATTTATGATAATGTTTTTTTAGAGATTTCTATAATCTATAATTAATTGAATGTATAAGTCAATGTAAAATTTATCAAATATTTATCATTCAATGTAAGATTTATATCATAACTACACTCATAACACGATGAGGAAAATGTATAGAAAATTGGAATTGGTTAATGCGGACATGTCATCCCACTAATGTCACTATCAAGCAATGCAGTTATGTTCATATTCTTTTCACTACATTAATAACCACTAGCAATAAACCTGCAACGTCCATCATTGCTTTGTCACAGACTAGTTAATGATCACCCAAGCCTACTACTACTACATTAAATAGGTAGGATACCATATTGTGAATATTGATCACCATGAAAGTTCATCATTGAATCATACATACGAATCTTGCTCAGTTGTGAATATTGATCACCATGAAAGTTCATCATTGGAATCATACATACAAATCTTGCTCACTCACTGTTCACTGTTTTGGTGTGACGCCCATAGTCCCGACGCATCAAAAAAGGTAAAATGCTCAGTCAAGAAAAGTAATTCATGCATCTAATTATTATATATTTGTGTATGGCGATGCAAGAAATTTTGAGAGACGCAGAAATTGCAGAGATGTCTAGCGAATATCTTGTACTACGCTATGAGAAAGGAAGGTTTTTAAATGTCCTCCCCCATGGTGGAGCACATTGCTTCATTGAATCTCCTGAGCATGTTACCTATCCAGATGTTGATGAATTATATAACAACTGGATCATCAGGGCTTCAATTCTCTTGATAAATTTATTCACTTGATAGAGAAACCCATGTCTTGGTTGGGAACTTGTATCGAATTCAGTTTAAATTTTCTCTCACCTAACGAAGGGATTTTCAGAGGTCCAAATATCATATCAGCTAATTTGTTTATGGTTTCATTTAATAGGAAAAAACTCTATTGATTCTTAGTTAATTATTATTGACTAGGTCCTTGTTTTGTTCAGTTGGCATCCCCCATAGGATTAACAAAACGTCCAAAAGCTTGATTGGGTATTTGGATCCTCGCCTGGATTTGTACAAAAGAGAAATAGACTATATCACTAATCATGTACCCAATGGATATTGTAATGGTGGAACAAAGACAAATTTATTTTGAGTATGGAGTAGATGTTTGCATTATGGCTTCGAAACTAGCCTATGAAAATAAATCATTTCTCGAGGATGTGGTCACAAATCGTTGGAAGGTAATTAATGTTATGATGATTTGAGTTTCATACTTTCAATATTTTACTAGGAAGACCATATTGGTCATTCCGTAGATCTTCTTGGTAACAATTTTCTTTTTTTGCAGATGCACTTTGTGGAGTTCTTCAATTGTTGGAATAGTAAGCAGTTAATCGACTGAGATGTGTTGATTTTCGTGAAATTTTTTGGAAGGAATTTATCAGTTTATGATTTTATGAATGTATTAATGTATTTTTTCTTATATGTGGACATAATTCCTGAAGAAACAAAATACCCAAGCCTTCATATTCTGTGATAAACGAGTAGATGCTAAGCTGCTGGTGGTAGCTTTTAGAGGAATGGGGCCATTTGTTCCAGATGACTGGATTACAGACTTAGACTTCTCATGGTACCAATTGGTCTCTATTGGAAAAATTCACACGGGGTTCCTAGAAACAATGGGCTTGCATGATCGCTCCAACAATTGTGGCCCTAAGGAGCCCTGGAGAGAAAATGGAGATGATCATGATCATGACAACGCTAAATTACCAGATGAACCTGGAATAGAAGATAAGAAAAGGCCTATGGCTTACTATTCCATGTGTACAAAGATGGAAAATTTTCTAGAAGAGCACAAAAATGCCAAGTTCATTGTGACAGGACACAGTTTGGGTGGTGCTCTAGCCATTTTGTTTCCTGCAATACTCCTCCAACATAAAAAGACACAGCTAATGGAGAAACTGTTAGCAGTTTATATATTTGGACAACCCAGAGTTGGGGATACACAATTCCAAAATTTTATGAATAAGAATCTGAATAAACCTGTGACGAGGTTCTTGAGAGTTTTGTACTGCAACGACATGATTCCCAGGATTCCATTTGATGATCCAGAGCTCAGGTTCAAGCATTGTGGAGTGTGCCTCTACTACAGTGGCTCCTACAAAGCAAAGGTATTCATTTCATAACGTCTTGTTTGTTTGTTTTTCCCTTTGAAAAGAGAGAAGTAATGTTTTAGTTTTCTATGGGTCAATTGCATTGCAGCCAGTGAAGGAAGTGCCAAACAGGAATTTCTCCATCTTATACTTCATTTCGAGTATGATAATTGCAAAGCAGGCGCTGGCATAGATAGTACAAAAAAATTTCAGATAGTACAAAAAAATTTCAGCATAAAGTATCTTTAGAGAGTTGCAATATGAATGAGGATATTGCATAGTTGTTCAGGCTGTGAGAAGAACAGAGCACTTGTCACATGCCCCAATTTTTGCAAAAATAATATTATCTTATTTGATTTTATTTGAGGACAATATGTTAAATTTTATGCTAAGTTGTAATTAATGACTCAGCAGAGTCAAGGATATTTAATGTAATTTTGAATATTTTTATTATAAATAAATAAAGGTGGAGACAACAACTTAGGAGAGCTGTTAAAAGAGTGTTTACTGGTCAAGTTGGTGGAGGAGACTGGGTGGAGAGAAAACAGACATGTGGCAGCATCCTCAAACCACTTCCAACTGTGTGGATGTGGCAACCTCCCTACATTTGGGGTCATGATCCCCCAAGAAAGTGGGATCAGAGTAGGTGGCTCAATTAATGACAACTGACTGAAAAGACCTAGGCAATATTTATAAAAATCACCATTGAAGAGAGCTGAGGCTGCTCATTCTAGAGAAGTGATCATTCAGGTGAATGTACTTCAGAGAAATTCAATGGGAGGGAATTGTAGAAGAGTTTGAGGGGATAATTGCTGAGTGATCTAGTGCAACTTTTAAGCTAAGAGATCTTACTGCTGAGTGCAGGGTGTTTTTACTGAGTCATTGGACTAGTCTACTATTTGCATGCTCCACCAGTTCTTAGCCAAGAAGACCAGGAACAGGCTCGGGGGTCCTGAGGAAGCGTTGTTTGAGCGCTATCCAGGAGTTTGGTAGGGAGGAACGAATTCCTAAAGCTGTTGTTGTCTATCCTAATTAGGTTCTACATTATTTTGTTTTACTATGGTAGATAGATAAATTTGAATCTGACTGTTAAATGAATGGTAAATGTTCAAATCATTAGAATGGAAAATAATTCTAGTCTGTGTTTTTCCACACCTGGAAGGACCAGGCCGTACTCCAGCATAGATAGAGTATTTACAGTAGATGGAAGTAAATGTTAAGAGACTGGATATAGTAGATATGATTCTGCATTTCTTAGTTAGCTGAGTAACATGTTTTAGTATGTAGATATTATTTAAAGAAAGAATAATGGTCTGTTTATCTAAGTTTATTGTTTTAATAAGTTTATTTACTTAAATATATATTGGAAAAGAAATAGCAGTAATCTAGTACAGGTAGAAGGATTAAGATAATAAGAAAAGATCTTAGCAGACAATATATTGTGATTACAGATAGTAGCTTAATCTTTTTATTCACGATAACATACTATGAAGGTTAAACTGTGTTATGATAGGTTATATTTCTATGTGTTAACTTAATATCTAGTTGCTATGAAGTAGAAAAATCACAGTCAAGTTACTTTGTTACATTAAGTTCAATAAAGAAATAGACTACTAATCCTATAGTTTATTTCTAACAATATCCACTAATCTAAGACTATTAACATACTATAAACCAAGTAGGGAGTTATTAAAGTATTAAAATTATAAGAAACAAATTAAGTTACAGAATCTATGTATATCTTTTCAAAGAACTCTGAGTAAATTCTATCTGTCATTTAGTAAATAATAACAATAAGAATAGGATATTAAAAATATCGAAACAAATATATAACTATGTAAAGAACTGTTTAAAATTTAACAAACAAATTATACGTGTAAAGGTAAACTACAGGGTCGAAACCCTAAATTAAATTTATTATTATAAATAAAAACATATAAGTTACAATCCAATTACTTGGATTATTATATAAATAAACAATTAAATTACTGTAGATTGTTTACAGTCCTTTTTAGGACAAATGAAAAGACAAATGTATAGATATCACTTAAAAATTATCAGAACATACCTTTAATATTAATTAAAAACAATTTTAACAGATAGCAAAACTTATTTTTAAAATAAATTGAAAGATTTAATTAAACAAGGGTTTCATTCAGGGAAAAAAAAAACCTAGCTCGTATTTTCTTAAGCAAATATTATAAACTATACACAATGTCTAAGTTACAGTCGTACTAATAACAATAATCTATTTGCAAAATATACATTAGACAATGATAATATTCATTCACAGTCGGTTAGGGAAAAACCCTAACTTACACAGAGCAACATTATTGTATAAACGAGGCAGAGCTCGAAACAAAACCTTAAAAAAAAAACAGTGTATTGCTTGACAGGCCAAAAGCCTACAAATTTAACCAGTTTACAAAACCCAACTCAGGGCCGATGTACCCAACATCATGGCATGGGTTTTTAATAAACAAAACTAACATTCCTTATATCAAAACCTACATCACTGTAAAATATTTTTAAGTCAAAGAAAAGAGTATTTACAAGTCTCGGCATTGAGCCGGAGCCACCCTGCTATATGCGAGGGTTTAAAACAAAAACAAAATTTAAAAACTGAAGACCAATATCCCAAGACTAGGAAAACCAAGGCCGTAACTTCTTCCAACTGAAATCATTTCCCCTAAGTCTGTACAAGCAGGGAGTGCCACTTTGTAACCGGGGCTTACCTGTAGACTAGATGCCAATCCAATTGTGAAGTGGATTCTTCCAAACGTTAAGGCGAACCATCACCTGTAAGTGAAAACCAAATTGTAAGTTAAAAACTGAATTTATAAAGGTAACTGTAAGTTTTAAAGCTTACAAACTTCTTAAAAACAAATTGTTACCTGGAAGTGTTGAAAATCGAGGTCACGAGGAAGGCAGACCAACATAACAAGCATTGCAACCCTCGTATTCACCTGAGAAGGAGGCAGTTGAGTTCAAGATACTAAATACATTGACAACTAGAGTAGGAGCAAGCTTTGATAGTGGCCACACCATGCTTCGACACTAAAACTACTGACTGTGTAACACTACCCTCACGGATAGCAAAGTTTGGTTGCAGAAATCGAATCAATCACGAGCTGTGAACTTCACAACTCTTGCCCTAAGTGACAACAATTGAGAATGCATAGGGAGTGGAGCTGAAGGTGAGCACCAGTGAGCCCACATAGCCCAAGTGAAACCAACAATGAAAAAGCCGAAACCCTCGATGAAAAATAAGAAATAGGGTTGCAAGGTAAGCTTATATGTCATGCAATGCATGGTGGTGAGAGTTCCACGTGCCCACAAATTTATCCACTTCACGGTGGGTTAAGTTGTATAGTCTCCACTGCAACAATCAGATCAAATAATTGTTAATTATTTACATTATGCATATAATGATAATGTAATATATATAAAGTCAATATCATATTGTTCCATTGAAGTCAAACCTTGATAATGAACGAGGAGTGGTACTATCGTTTAACCTATTGTTTAAACCTAAATCATCTTTGGTAAATAACCAAATTGTATATGGAATTGATGCCCTTGTTTCTTAAATATCATATAACCTTTCTTAATCAAACTCTTAAGAAAAGATCAATAATATAATAGGAGTTTTTGGACATAATTGATAATGCCACTATTGATCCTTTTTGTAACCATAAACGATGAATGTTTAAGCTGTTAGAACTAGATATAAATCAATAAGGTGTATATAGAAATAAATAACATATAAACACTAGAACAACTCTTATTCTTTAATGTGGTTTATAGTACTACGGATAGGATAAAACTCTTATAAGTACATGAGCTTTGGTCTCCATAATATACCAAGCTCTAAGATGAATCGAACCAAGGTTAGGTTGGAATTGGGAGTATAAGATAGTAAACTATCTAGGATTCTATTGCATCACCTTTACCTATAAGTAAATAGTAGAGTAATGTAAATTTTGTCACATTATTTTGGTCATGATGAAAACGGGAAATTCAAGTCACAACTTGATGATGTTTATGCAGAGGATCATTTATAAATACCAGCAATGTTAATCTGATAAATTTGCTACACTAAAGCCTAATTAAAGATAGAGATGAATAAGTACTTCGTAAGATTGTTTTCTTGAAAGGCTTTAGGTCTATTTCTATGATGTTAAGCAGCGTTTTAACTTTAAAAAAAAAATAGCAATAGAATCTTATGTCAGAAAAAGGGTTATGATACAAAATCATGAGTTCTAATAAGAACTGGAAATAGCTTAGAGTAAAGTTAGAAGGAAGTTTTATCTATCATAGTGGTCTATCTGTTAAAAGACAAACAATAGGGCAACGTTAATAACCATTATGACAGGAAGTTTAAGTAATATCATATTTGCAAATCAAGTGAAAGAAACATTACTTTACCTTGTAGTACCTTGAATGTTTCTAAGTAAACTTTATCTTGCAGTACTTTTATGTTAAAAGAAGTATATCTGGTTTAACGCCTTAATAAAATATTACTGGTTCAAAATTTACCTGTCAAGCATGTAAAGATCCAGAAAACCAGGTATGTTAGCAATAGCTAAGTAAGCCCCAGTCAGAAAGTAACTCCTCACCTACTTGACATTCAAACCATCAGTACAGCTAAATAATTGAATGCAGATTATTCACATCACATAACAAAATTAAATTAGTATTAATCTATATGTGTTAAAGTTAATGGTCACTTTGGTTAACTGTTTCATTCTTTCTATTAGCTGCTAGCAATTATCTAACTACGACTATAAACATTTTATGTTATCTCAAAATTTTAAATTTTTTTGAAAATTTTAAACTATAAACATTTTATGTTATCTCATAATTCTAAACGGTTTGAGCACGCCATGTATCATGGATGATTCCAACCATTTTTGTTAATATAAGTATCAGGTTTAAAAGAAAGAGTCATTTCCTTCACACCTTTGGGTTGGCAGAGCTAATGTAGGTCTCATTGTTTCAAAGAGTAAATGCAGCTATGAATATTTCCTTGGAGATCTTGGTTGGATACATCTCCATTGCATATGATTCGAACTTGTGTCATAGTCCAGAATCCATATTCTTGAGTTCAACCTATCTAAAACATATGCTAAGAATAAAACTTGGATTTTGTGTATGCAGAAGAGGTATCTATTCTTCAAATCATTGAAGAACTGTAATTTTATAAAATTGTCAACTACATTGAAAAAAAAAACTATTTTCACTGGTTAAAATTGAAATAATCATGATTAAAATTGAAATAAATGAAAAAGTGCTAATTTAACAAACGATTCCATCAAGTAAGCTCAAGATGGAGCACAAACTACACACCCACCAAATTGTGTGACCATAAAACCCATGCACAATGCACAAGAGCCCGAGTCCATGAGTATGCCTTACCCTATGCCAAGAAAACCATGGCAGAAATAGGGTCCATTGTATTCATGGAGATGCAAGCATTGAAAGGTGAACAACTTGAATAGGATGCGGCTCCCTCCTCCCTCCTCTTGTGTGCACCGTTCAAGATAAACCCCATTGACATACCATTGTTTCCATGCTTGGTAGCGCTTCCTCAACCGGAGAGAAAATCCAGTCCACAGGAGTCTTGTTAGAGTGCTTGAGTTGGAGAGGTAAACTAAAGGAAAAATGAACCTCAACAACCAACATTGACTGATCATGTGAAGGATCAGGAAGAGTTCTCCACATGCGTTGCATGCAATCAATTTTTGGAAGTTGTGTGGTTACTTGCAGAGACAGTCTGCCTACCGTATTTTCATCCAGACATGGTAGGATGTTAGGCACAAAATGATCATTTTATGCTTACGCAAGCTCATCGTCGGGTCTTGGGGGCTCATCGTCGAGTCTTGGGGCACAAAGTACAAGGCCTACGTAACCTGTATAAACCAATAGGAAGTAAGATAAATCAAAATTTAAATAATTCCCCCCAAAAAATTGATACAAACCATTGCAAATATTATATGTTTTTGTTAAAGTTACTAGAAATTACTCCAAATAATTCCCATGAGCGATTCATATATATCCCCTTGTCGGGGACGTAATAATAACATAATTTAGAAATATTCTAAATATTTTATTAAACCTAAATATATTATCAATTTTTTTTGGATGGGGTGATAAATGGTTCATGCTAAGTTCCATGTGGAGGAAGATAAGGCTCGGAGGATGAAAGCCTTTATTATGGTTTTTTCTTGGTTCAATGGACCACCTTAAGGTTACACGAGAAATTTGGAGCACCATTTGGTTTGGGTGTTTAATGTGGTGTCCTTCCCATCGGATTTGCACTGTTTTATGGAGGACGGTTTTGCATTTGCACGTAAATGATGAGATTTCTCAAATGCTAAGGATATTGTCACCTGGTTTTTGGTGTACTTCATCCATGAATTTGATAATGCAATCATGCCTTGGGAGGATTATTTCTTGCGATTACTCTAGTCGTCATTGTGAAGGCACCATCAAGTTTTCAGAGGATTTGAGGAAAATTGAGTTTGCTCGACTCCAGTTCGGGAGCATGCCTATTTGCAGGCTTAGGTGATGCTCTTGTTGGGGGCATGGTAGTTGTCATGAGAGTCGAGATGCTTTGTATTCCCCTCCCCTATATGTTTTTTTTAACAAGTGGTTTTTTTCAGAGGATATGGCTCGTCTAGCAAACATGGGGACTTCTCAAGTCGACCATGAGAAGAGTAAATAGTTATGTTTAGCGGAATGGTTTGATGTTGCAAGGGATTTGATTGGTTTTGGGGGATGTATGACGCAATATCTCAACCTCAATTTGATTCACTGCCCCCACAATTGAGCTCGAGTAAGCCCTTCTATGTTCTATGTTCTAAGGTCATGCTTTAGAATTCTTGGGACAATTCGTTCGCGCTTCAAGATCTGTCTGATATGAATTTTAAAAATGTTGTCATATGGAAGATGTTTCCTTTAGATTTAAATTAATTGAAAAGAAGAATTTTTTCATTCTCTATCGTTTTGGGTCATGGTTCTGGCTCTCCAAGGATGGATATCATCAACCATGACACCATAATTGTGCAGGATGACATTCCTAGTCATGAAATTGTGCATCTAAAAATGTGAGACAAATATTATTTTTTCTATCAGCTTTTCTCCTCTGCTTTCGGTTTTATTTCAAATTTTAAACATGTTTAAGGGTGCCAATTTTTGTTTGTTGGCTCAAGAAGCTATTTTGTAGTCTGTATAAGTGTCTCTCTTTTTTGAAAACAAGGCCCTCAAACTTTTTTATATACTTTTTTTTCTGATATAATGTAATGTTGTTTTTACTTAAAGAAAAATGTATTATCAAAATTATTTTTTAGCATTATAATTTAAAAAAACAAAATAATATCTATAAAATTAAGGACAATACTCCATGAGGGCGTCGCTGACGGAACAATATGATATCACGTTCATTCATATTGGGGGCTTAAAAATGGTCAAAAATTCAAAAATTATACTGGGCATATATTTAGGGTTAAATGGGTTTTTTTATGTTAATAAACAATATGCAATATAATGGGGGTTTGTTTATCCCAACTAAAGCGGAAATGGGCGCTAAAAACAAGGCGAGTGGACCTAGATTCTCGGTGTGTCTGCATTTTGTATTTGTGATTCACTCAGCGAGAGAGAAGAGCCCCTTACCTAGCTTAGAAAATAAAGCATAGGTTTGTTCCATGCCATGAATATGGAATTTGTTCATATTTTACTAGTCCCTAGGCATATTCTATCAATGGTTACTGGGATCGTTGAACCTCCTGGGCTGGCTGTCTTCATTCATCAATCGTATCTTTGATGGGTTAATTCATCCCTCCCTCTCGGTATGACAAGATCAGATAGTAGTACAAGTAAGAGTATGTGAAAAGTGTTAGTTATCGAACACAGGTGTTGTATTGTCTTCCCCGCCTGTGGACCATTAGCACTACTCTTTGTGAAGCCAGTACACTGGTAAAATGTGGGTAGATGGGTTCCTGGTTGTTAGAAGGTCCTAACATGAGAGAAGGTAGGAATTTCCTACCTAGCAATGCTATCATAATCCATAACAAGTATCTGGGGTTGATCCTAATATGGAATTTACTACAGATGAATTTTTAGTTTTGGGCATTATTATGAGATGATGTTATTGGAAGCTCTGCTGAGCAGCCTTTTGGGTTGTTCCACACCTAGGCCTAATATGTTTTGCATTATATGTGCACTTACTTTGAAGGTGATCCCATTAAAAAACCTTCTGGTTTTCCTTTTGTAGTCAGTCTCATATGCCAAGAAACGCTTGTGGGAGAAATGTTGGCATATGTAAGAGGAGGATAAGTGTGTGTTTTATGTATTCAAAATCTGTTGAAACAGTCCAGACTACCAAATTTCAACACTCCCCAATTCCAAAAGCCAAAATGTTTTCCACGGTAAGGGTAATTTTCTTTTAATATTAGTTGTAATAGTTGGATTCTCTTTCAAATATGAAATAAAGACAATTTTATGTTTAGGATTTTTTTTTTGGTACTTTTGAGTACATGAATACAACCTATACATGCACATTGTTTCCAAGCCAGATGTTGCAACAAAGGGTAAGTGGGTATCTTGAAAACTTGTAGTAGTTTTAAATGCGAGATTAGATTTCATGGGGAGTGTTTATTGATAATTGTGTATGCAAATGGCATATCCTGCAATGGTAGCACCAAACAAGAAGGCACTGGCAGCCATTGACAATAATAAGAGGGCCTTGGGTGATATTGGCAATTTGGTGGGAGATCTGAATGCCAATTGCAATATCAAAAAACATGGTGTCATAGAGTATGTTGTTTGATTTTATTTATTATTTATTATGTCATATAATAAACCAACTCCGTTCCAATGGCCTTGTCTTTTTGCAATTGGATTTCTATTTTTGCAGTTATGTTGTTCTATTTGGTGTTTTCTGCCTCAAATATCCTCTCCTAAAATTGTGAACTAAATACTGTTTCAGGACGTCTCAAATAAACATGGTTGTCAATGTCAACAAAGTAGAGAGTTCTAGTGCTCACGTGAGTTTAAACAGAACCAGTTAGCAACCCTACATATTGTTTTCTAGTATAATTGTTGAAAAGGGTTTAGGTTATTTTTTTAAGGACACCCTTCAGGGAAATTGAACTAGCAACCAGACAAAACCTAGTGTTGTCAACATGTTTCCTGATCTTCCTGTCCAGTATTCTATTTTCTCGGCTTGTTTAGTTTGCTTCCTTTATTTTATTCCAGGGATCTCATTATGTTCTCTATTTTCTGTGAGCCTGAGCATGAGACCTCACAAAATATCTCTCATTTGATTACAACAATCCCAGGCAGAGATTGTTGTTAAGGAAGAAGAAAAAATCAGAGGTAGGAGTAGTCTGGGGAAACAAGTGAAGGGACACTATCAGAAAGGAGGCACAATATGCCATAGCCATGCAGAAGGATATTGTCATTTTTGTCAGTGTTAACAATGACTCAAGTGCCGAATATGGTGGATTTAAAAGGCCCAACCAACTGAAAATGAGGAAAACCTGAGTACAATCACTGACTGCAATGCTAACAACTCAAAGAGAGGGTTGTTGCATTGCTTTAATTGTTATTAATTCTCTAATAATTTTCTTGTTTATCCCTGGTTCAAATCCAAATATGCACAAGCCATAGGTACCCACATTCACACCCAATTACTAGCAGGTTTTATAGACTTAAGATATCTCTATGTTTATTATGATGTAAGTGGGATAAAGATGATCAATAATTTTGATAAGGGTAATTTTAGAATGCATGTAGGGACTTCCATGAGGTTATCCCTAGTATTGATGATGGAGACCATGAAAACCAATCAAAAGTTTTTGAATATATTGAATATATATATAAATTCTACAGGAAGCTTGAGGTGTGTTTATCTGTCAATGATTGTAGTATTTGGGGAATTCTAAGGTTTTGTTTTCCAGTAAATATTCACAGCACTATATGTCCAGATAACAAGCTGCATACATCCATATTATATGACAAGGAAGATTGAAATCAATGAGAGCATGAGGGAAATCATGATTTATTGGTTGATAGAGGTACAAATTTGTTCCCATGCTAGTTTCATTTACTATCAATCCGGGACTAGAAGACGTTTATATGGGCTATTTCTTAGGCTTGATATCAAAATATTAAATTTTTTAGGTGCATATAAATTTGAATTGATGCTAGAGACATTGTATCTCACTTTGAAAATTATTGATAGATACCTTTCTATTCACATTACTACAAGGAGGAAATTACCATTAGTGGGTATCACTGCAATGCTTATAGCTTGCAAATATGAAGAATTATGGCCTCCAAAGGTAAGACGAGTTACATATATCCATAAGGATGGGTGTAAGGAAACATTTAGAGTATATATCTAGTTAATAGAGGACATGGTTGGTTCTTGAAAGGTACATACTATATACACACTTACACATAACTGATAGGGGAAACACCAATCTCTTTTCCTATAGAACAAAAATCTTTGTGCCAACAACACCACAAAACATATTGCATAATGATTTACAAATTATTGACATAAAAATGACTATTTTGTACTTGGATGCAGGTGAATGACTTTGTATACATCTTTCCAACAGAATGCACATCGGAACAGATAGTGGCAATGGTATATGGCTCTAACTGAAATCCTTAGTTTTCATTGGATTACGACATAATTTCCAATGATGCAGTTTGACAAATAAATTGATGATAATATTTGGCAGGAGCATTCAATACTAAATCAACTGAAATTGAATCTTACAGTTCCCACTCCATATGTATTCCTCATCAGGTTTCTACAGGAAGATGGTCTTGATAAAATGGTGAATGTTTTTATTTTATATTGTTGGAATAATCCTCTGCTGCATTGATCAAATTTTCTTTCAAAATGCTTCGAAAAATCTTCTTGGTTTAAACTTTTCTTTTGGTCTAATATTTCTCTCTTGTACTATTAAGTGCTTCAGATGGAAAATATGTCATTCTTCTTGGTTGAGTTGTGTTTGCTTCATCATATAATGATCAAATACAATCCATCTAATCTTGTTGTTGCTATTTTCTACACTGCTAAATGCACTTTGAAGAAGGATCCATGTTGGAGTAAAAAACTTTCCCTTTTCATAGACTACTTTGAAGCAAACCTCAAGTAAGTCTTCTAGCTTATAAGGCATCATTCTTTTAAAGGCTATGTAGACAACTTAGATTATTTCAACAATTATAGGTAGGAAAACTATATATTATAACACCCAAACATAGTTGATCAGTTATAGTAAATACATTGTGCATTGATCTACTATATGTTGGAACTTGGCACTAATCTACTCACATTTTGTCTATATAATACAGGCTATAGTAAAGATTGACTTATGTGCACATTGAAATATCTGGGTTGTGTGCATATTTAGTCATCTCTGTACATATTGAGATAATAACATTTATTTGACTTGTCCCAGGGAATGGGTACACTTGATGGTCAACATCCACCTGAATTCAATAAGGAATGTGATGAGCGTTTTTCATAAGAAGTATTCAGTTCCATCTTTTGCCTGTGTTGCTTTCCTACACCCTTCCAACTTACTTGTTGAAGATAATTGAAGCTCCAACAACCATAATGTCATTTTTGTTAGTGATAGCATAGATTAATCTACACAATAAAGCAGATTAAAAACATCTATCCAACTGAAAGCAAGCAAAAGTAGAACACAATCATTGACTGCAATGCTAGCAAAACAAAGTTAGGTCTGTCTTAACACTTAATTTGTATTGGTTCACTGACCTTGTCTAGAACTGGTTCAAATACAAACATACACAGACCGAAGGATCCCACATCCACATACATTTACTATTGGATTTTATATTCTTAAGCTTGCTTTGTGTTTATTTATGACATTAAGTGGGATGGAAATTATGAATAATCTTGATAAGGGTATTTTAGGATGCATACAGGGACTTCCATGAAGTTCTCCCTAGCATTGATGATGGGGAGCTTGAAGAGCAATTGGCATTTGTTGAATATGTTGAAGAAATTTACAAGTTCTACCAGAAGATTGAGGTATGTTTCTAT
Organism: Pseudotsuga menziesii; assembly: GCA_001517045.1. Taxonomy (NCBI): domain Eukaryota; kingdom Viridiplantae; phylum Streptophyta; class Pinopsida; order Pinales; family Pinaceae; genus Pseudotsuga; species Pseudotsuga menziesii. Next base: position 37,904 of record LPNX010536365.1, read on the forward strand.
GTCAATGAATGTAGTTTTTTGTGAATTGAAAGGTAAATTTATATTTTCCTTAAGTAAAAGTTGGTAGCCCCATATTGCAGATTGTTAGCTGTGTACCTCCAGATTATATGACAATGCAGGTTGAAATCAATGAGAAGATGGGGGAAGTCTTAATTGATTGCTGGATAGAGGGGGGAAGTCTTAATTGATTGGTGGATAGAGGTACAACTATGTTCCTATGCTAGTTCCATTTGCTTTTAATATTAGATCTAGAAGAGGTTTATATGGGCTATTTCTTAGTCTTGACTTTAAAATCTTAAATTTTCAGGTGCATGTGAAATCCGGACTAATTCCAGAGACATTGTATCTCACTCTGAACAACATTGATAGATATCTTTCTACTGAGACTGTTACAAGGAGGAAATTACATGGAAATTACAATTAGTATGGATTACTGCAATGCTTAGTTACTAAAGGATTTTATGTTGAGATTCTGCCACACTATCACATTGCTGATCGTCTTAGTTGGAAATGAACCCTTCATGATCATATGACACCAAACAAGATGGATTATACATTTCCAATATATAGAACACCCACCTTTATTGGTTGGTTGTTCTTCATAATATTCTTTATAGATGTATGTAGTGTGGTTTGCCATAAATTGGAAGTTGTTAAGCATGCTATGTGGAACTATAAGGTTGTAGGATTGTTTTGGGGATGAATTGTTGTTGTGTACAATTTTTTTGCGGTTTCACCTATATATCGGGAGGGGTACCTTTTTGGTGATAAATGGATGATCCAACAAGCGGGAACGTGTTTGTAGAATGTGATCAGACTGCCAGGAATATCATTATATAAAAGACTATTCCAAGAAACCTTTCATTTCATGACTACCGCACGCAAGCTGGGAGAATTGACAACTTTAAGATATGTCTTGGCTATGTAGATCTTAGCTATGATGGGTATTTAAGGAATGATGTAGGCTCTCTAGATGTTGGTGCAAAAATGGACATGATGGACCTATTAGCCCATGTTTAGAGGGGGCACTTGTCATGCATGTCCATTGAATCCATAATATTTATGTATCTTTCTATTGTTTAGGAATTTAATATCATAAGCATTTATCCATAAAAAATGATAAAGCACAAAAATTGCATGTTCTTGTTATGAATTTTTAATCATTCTTGCTTAACAGAACCAAAATTGGAGTTCTCCTGTTTTGGGACTTTGATTTTTTTTAATACTGGTAGTGACATTTATACGAGATATGCTGTGAATGAAATTCCTGTTTGTGTTACTTTAGCTTATTATTGTCTCGTAATGTTCATACAGACTTTGGAAAAGTCTTTTGAAGTCACGGAAACTCCATGTATGCAAAATTAATCGAGGTTTTTTGTTGTGGTTTATCTTGGAGATAGCAGATCAAGGTGAATATTCTAATTTCCATGCTTGAATATGGATGACAATACGATCTGAAAAGTTTATAGCTTGAAAGAAATGGACTTTAGCAGTTGTAGATGATATGATAATTCATGTTTTCAACTATAACCACATGGACAAGGTCAAATCATTTGAAGCACACACTGATTATATTAGGTGTGTGGTAGTTCATCCAACCCTTTCGTATGTACTCTCATCATCAGATGATATGCGAATCAAGATTTGGGACTGGGATAAAGGTTGGCATGTACTCATATATTTGAAGGTGACTCTCATTATGTCATGCAAGTTTCATTTAATCCAAAGGATACTAACACATTTGCATGTGCCTCACTGAACCACACCATCGAGGTGAAATTCAGGATTCAGTATTAATGTGTCAATTAAGCTTTCTATTATTGCTATTCTATTAACAGGAAATTCTATCAGATAAATTTGTGTTATCTCTGGCATGAAGCAAACTCTTGAGAGGCTTGTGTTTGATATCTTAAGATGCTTTAGTATGTCAATGTTTGTTTTTACTCTATTTTATTTGATATAAAGGAATGTAGCAATAGTCAGTGACACATGGGATGTACATTGTAGATCTAGAACCTTGGCTCTCCAAAACCAAATTTTACGCTTGAGTCCCACATGAAAGGTGTAAACTCTGTTGACTACTATACAAGAGGTGACAGACCATATCTTATTACAGGGTCTCATGATCAGACAACAAAGGTGCTATTGGTTTATCTATTTGGATTAATTTTCTCTAGTATATATCTATAAAATCTTCAAGGATTTTTCTACTTACACACCACTGAAGAACCTTTGCTTTCTCTGCAATCATGTTTACATATTTTTGGTTTTCTGAAAATAGGTATGGAACTTCCATACTAAGTCGTGTGTTTATATGCTTGAAGGAAATATACATAATGTATCTCTAGTCTGTTTTCACCCCGAGCTTCCTATCATCATCACAGGCTCAGAAGATGGAACTGTTCGGATTTGGCATGCAACTACATATATGTAAGTTCTCTTGTGATAATAACAATAATTTCTTTGGGAGGAATTGTGGAGCAGCAGGACCTCCATTCCTTGTGGCGGCACACTACCCATTATAGTTCCTCATCCAGTTCTTCCTCCATCCATAGTATTTTTGAGATTCTTTCCTTTGGCTTCGGATGTTAGGAGAGATGCTTCCTATAGTTCCAGTGCACCATTACATATTCACCATTTTTGTACTGGAGATTCTAGATCCACTCCCATTGTACATTTTTCTTCTGTATCGAATCTCTCTGTACATCTCTCTTGATTGGCTCTTCATCTTTGGAGTTAGATCTTCTTGGTTTTAGGTTTTTAGTTTAGCGACTCATGCTTTTATAGGAGTCACCTTAGTGCTCCCACTCTGTAGTAACCCTAGCGACTCATGCTTTTATAGGAATCACCTTAGCGCTCCTACTTTGTATTGACATCATGGTATTTCACATTCCCATTGACCTAATTACGTGGTTAATTGTTAGACGTTAATAAAGTTATCTTATATTATGGTAGCTTTTTCTCTGACCTCCACTTTGGGTCTTTGGCCCTACTCCTAGATGTTTTGCATTTGTCTTGCTTGTTAATAGGACAATGGACATTGCCCTAGTGTGCACTCGAATTCCTAAGGAGCTCAATCTCCATTGTTTCCTTTTTTCCCAATTCTTGATTTGTACTACATAGTCTACAACAATATTGTAAGTCAGTAATGAGATAAAGATATTGTTGCATACTAATTAGTGCAAATCTAGAATTGGGAAAAAAAAATATTGGATATTGAACACTTTAGGGATTCAAGTGCACAACTGTATGTCAGCGATGAGATATAAATATGAGCTTTGTTCTTATTTTATCAAGATTATTTTTTTGTTGATAGATAGGAAAGTTTAGGGTTCCAAGGAAATGCTACCTTTTAGTAAATATTAGCACAAGACATCTTAACATGGTTCAACAAAGGCATATACCACACTAAATTTGTTGAAGCAACCCCTTCTTGATGCTTGGATTTTAGTCCCACAAGGCCTTGGATTTGGTACACCATTAGCTTGTGTTCATAATTAGAAACATTGTTAGCACATGTAGATGTTGGCCTTATGGTTATGTCATGATGCAAGAAATGGTGGGTGAAAAAAAATTAAAAGATTTTCAAAGTTTCAAGAGCTCTTTTGGGATATGTTTAAGCATGTCAAACATATTTCTCTCTATGGCTTGGTTGCACTTGGAGCTTAATTCATTTGTCTATATGCTCTATTCCAAGGATGGGAGCTTAAGTATCATTAAGTTCCCCCTTTCCAAACCATTCATTAATTTTTTTGCATGTCCCACTTATCATGTTGCTTAAGTATCATTAAGTTCCCCCTTGTCTATATTCTCTATTCCAAGGATGGGAGCTTAAGTATCATTAAGTTCCCCCTTGCCAAACCATTCATTAATTTTTTTGCATGTCCCACTTATCATGTTGCTTGACCACTTCTTTAATCCTTTTATATTGGAAATAATTAGAGGAACAATATAAAGTTTCTCCATTTTTATTTTTTTGGTTTTTCCTCTTTGTGATTGGTTGGAAAGGGTTGTGGGAGAGTCCTAATACTGTGGTGTCTTTGATCCCACCTTCTTCGCAAGTGTTTCCCCCCATGTTCTTTGCAAGGGTTAACTCTTGTTCCTAAACCTCTCGTTTGAATCTCACGTGCTAATAGTGAAAAGGGCATTATCCCAGTGTGAAATAATATTCCTAAGGTTTTTAATCTCCATTATTTCCTTTCTTCCTGGTTCTAGATTTGCATGGAATAGTCGGCAACAATATTGTAAGGCGGTGATGTAATAAAAAGTATGAGCTTCTTTTTATTAATATTATTTTTCTGTCCACATATGGAAAGGCTTGTTGGTTCCATGGAAATGCTAGCTTCTAGAAAAAATGGTAGACTAGGGATTAACATCATCTAACTAAATTTGTTGTAGCAACTCCTTCCTCATTCTTGGATTTAAGTCCCATAAGGTTGTGTCTTTGGCATACCTTTAGAGTCTGGTCATATTTTGTGAAGTGTGTTCTTTCACGTTCTATGGTTGAGTTTTACATGTGATCCAATATATTATTTTCATGCATGGGATGAGGATTATGCTACAATTGACAAGACACAGAGAAAAGAGAGGTTTGAAAGTAGCCATCATTATAGAAAATGATTTGAAGTTTTGGGGATGGTTGGTTGTGGGTTCCCTTTCATCCCTGTTGTATTTTGAAAGTTAGTAGTTGCATGTTATTAGCATAGATATTTTTGTACACTTTTCATTATGCCTTGATGTATCATCCAACAAAAGGAAAAAAACTATAATTTAAAACGCAACTGAATTAATATAAGACTTACACTTGTCTAAGCTTGTTTTCTTTTTCTAAATGCAACTCTGTAGATAGTGACACACCATCCAATTTCATTGATGCAATGTCGTTTATCTTCACCTTAAATTTTGATGAACTTGTCACCTTTTTTTATGAAGGTTTAGTGCCATATTTTATAGGGGACACTTGCTCATGCTTGTGAACAAACAACTGCTTAGCTAATTTCCCTTGGTTAAACTTCTCTGAGCCAGACTACCCATGATCTTTCTTAAGGCCTCTGCTATTTTTCTTTGCTGGGGTCAGATTTATTCACCCTGATGCCCTTTAACTCGTATTCATATTGCTTAGCCTCACCCTTTTGTGCAACATAAGCCTTGATAGGAGGTGTGCTGATTGAATTGACTCTCCTTGAATCTAAATTTGAAACATCTTTCTTCTTTGGAGAAGGAAGCACTAGTGCAGTCACATTTTGTAGCTTTTGTTCTTCCATTTGTGGATCAACCAATGATTCAGTAGACATTTTAGCAGATGCACTCCTCTCATCCTTATCTCCAATTTTTCATTTATCCATATGATTAGAGGACATTGAATCTTCAAAAAATGGATCCATCTTCTTCTCATCTACCCATTTAGTAGATTCTCAAGAAAACCTCATAAAGGATTGATATGAATTTGAAGACACCACAAGTTTCTTACTACATCATGTTTCTGTTTCTTCTTTTTGGATCAATGTGTCTACTTTGACACATTCCTCATTTCCCTTAACTGACTTCTTGTCGTTATCAAATAATTTAGTATAAGATTTTTCATATGTAGAAATATTGTATGCATCATCTTGTCCAGTCACACTAGTTTCCACTGGCTCCACTAAAGCAGTTGTATCCTCTGCAAAACATGTAGACATAGCTTCCTGAGCCTGGTGACGTCGTTTAGAGGGAGGAATGACAACTTCATCACTCGGCGGGATACTTCAAAAATGATATTTATCATCCTTCAGTGGCAAACACATAGGCCTTTCCATAAAAATTGAAGACATATGCCCATGTGAAAAATCACCTTCAGTTTCAAGACTGTTAGAACTTAAGATATTATTATTTCTCAAATAGAATTCATTTAACACACAAGCATTATCTGATGCCAAATTTTATCCATTATTTTCATTGGCACTTGTTATGCCTCCTTTATTCGAGCCTTCTAAAATTTTCTTGGTTTCATATTCAGCTTCAATTCTTTCCCTTTTTACCAAATGAAAGTGTTCATCAAATTTAAGTTTCCTTTCCCTGATCTGTGTCCTTTTCTTTCGATGATCTACTATAGATAATACTTCAAGAACATTTTCTTCTTTCGTGCAAATATTTATCTTTATTTGATTATCTGATCTCTCTGTTAGAGTTGATAACCCTGAATTATGTTTCTTCAGGAGCTTTCTTTTCTTCTTCAGAATGGAATTCTGATGCAAAGAAGTGTTTGGAACTACCCTAACTTCATTTTATTTAGTCACAAATGTAGAAAGCACATGATATTTGACATTAAGTACATAATTTTCATGCATATTTTCAAAATATTTTTCACCCTTCAAATTTTCTTTACAGTTTGAAACATGAATGCTCTCTTCAATGTTTCCATGTTTAAAAGATTCAAAATTGCTGACAATGTTATCTGTCACTAATTTTCTACGATCTAGGAACTCACTTTCAGGCACTAATCGAGAACCTCTAATTTCTTTTTCCATGCTTTGCCTTTTATGACCAAACTGCTTTTCACTCATGGCCTGCTCTGACATAATGCCTGTATCTGGTGATTGTATCGTGATTTCTTCAAGATAAGAAGAAAAATTCAAAATATTGTCTCCATCATTATGACTATTTCTTTCACTCTCTGGTGACCTTTTAAAGTCTCTCTTTGTTGTCTTCAACTCTGGCTCAGTTATTCAAGATATTGCACTAGAAACATTAGACCTCAAATGGTTCTCAAAATGGATTGTAGGCACTACACCAGCAACATCAGACCTCAAATGGTCCTCAAAATGGATTTTAGGCTTCTTTATCTTTAGTATGGACCTCATATTGTCAGATTTAGATGTTGATAATGAATTGTTCTTTTTAATCCCAACCTGAACTGAATTGAGCATCTTCCTCTCTTTCTTATCAGACCATATCAGGGATGTAGTAGGATTTTTCTTATTCTCACCTACCCCATGTGTCTTTTGTCAGTTTTCCCACCTATGTACTTCCCTCTTAATATCATGTTTCTTGGAAAAAGTCTCATAATGCATTTGATTAGATGTATCTTTTTTCATTTTCAACATTTTCTCTGACTCATCAGTTATCCAAAAGAAAAGAAAAACCGGGAAGGGTTAGGGCAGGGAGCTCTTTTGTGACAAGGAAGCTAAGGTGTCAGCAAATCTTAAATCCTTCCAACTAGTTAAAGATAAAATGGGTTCAAGCCTTAACACTGTATTAAGGAATTTAGTGGTGGTAATAGGCTTTATGAGTAATAATTATTGAATCAATTCATTCAAATTATGCAATATCCTTAACAAGAATGAAATCATTTGTATGAAATAAAAGGAAATCGGGGGAGAGTTAGGGCAGGGAGCTCTTTTATGACAAGGAGGGATATTTTTTTCTTCTCCTTGGGAATTGGGTGCACCTACTCATATTTTTTTGAGGCGTCAGAAACTCCCAAAGATTTACAGTTTAAGTAAAACTATTGGTGTCAATTCCATGCAATGTATTTACTATTAAGAGATTCAGTGGTGATAATAGGCATGATGAATACTAATTATAAAGGAAATTCATTCAAATTATGCGATATCCTTGACATGGTTAAAGTTTTAAACCGATCAAGGACAGTATTGTCTAAATTAGTTGCTAGATATAATAATAATAATGTACATTTATTCACTTTCTTGCACATAAATAATATATTTTAGGCACATGATTTTAGTTTGAGTGACGGTCATTATTCAGTTATCAGAGAACTTCTGGGAGGAGAGGATTGTGGTGGCCTCTTCTCTAATAGTCATAGAACTTGAAGGAGTAACAATAGGAGAGGAGGCACATTGTTTGCTGAAGAAGAGGGTTGAATTTTTATGTGCAATTTATACCAAACAGAAGACAATTCTTTGATGTCCAGAATTTCAGGTAAATCTATTTAATTTTCCAAGCCCTAATTTTGTTGTTGCTTTCCAGCCTATCTTTCAATCTAGATAGGCCTGACCAGACCAATTGCGTGGAATGGTTTTAGAGTTGAATCCAAGCAGATGGAATCACAAACCATGTTAATGACTGAAGGCATAAATTAACTGGAACAAATTATCTTATATTTAAATCCAGAATAACAACCCTATTTAAATTTATGAATATGGGAGATAGTATCCTGCAAAGAGACAAGATTGGATAACACATGTACTACAGATCAAGCTAAATGTGATGAAGAGTTGTGAAGGGATTTGGTTAATATTGATGTTAGTTTCCAATGAGATTGAGACTATAGAAATTGCACCAAGATGTCAATGAAACAAATATTTTACATCTTAAAAACAAGTTTTTGTCATTGAAGTTGCTGGAAGGAGGTTCCATGGCAGACCTTAAAAAGTCATTGGCTTATACCAAGTGAGACTCTTGTAGAAAAAGTGTTAAAATAAATTACTTTTAATAGCTTACTGAAGGCCTTTACTGCAATTGTGGACATGTTAAATATTGCTCCAAAAGAATGGAGTTTGATCAAGTACAACTCATGCAAGAGGATAAGTGAGAAAAATATCAATCAGATTCCAAAGATGATGACGCTGCATTTGTGGAAAATTTGAAAGGAAAATGTTATCTGTCACTGTTTTTCTACGATCTAGGAACTCACTTTCAGGCACTAATCGAGAACCTCTAATTTATTTTTCCATGCTTTTCCTTTTCTAACCAAACTTCTTTTCACTCTTGGTTTGCTCTGAAATAATGCCTGTATCTGATGATTGTATCATAATTTCTTCAAGATAAGAAGAAAAATTTAAAATATTGTCTCCATCATTATGAATATTGATTTCACTCCCTCATGACCTTTTAAAATATCTCTTTGTTGTCTTCAACTTTGGATCAGTTATTAAAGACACTGCACCAAAAACATTAGACCTCAAATGGTTCTCAAAATGGCTTATAGGCACTACAGCATCAACATCAGACCTCAAATGGTACTCAAAATGGCTTGTAGGATTCTTTATCTTTAGTATGGATCTCATATTGTCGGATTTAGATTTTTATAAGGAACTATGCTTTATAAGCCCAACCTGAACTAAATTGAGCATCTTCCTGTCTTTCTTATCAGATGATATCAGGGATGTAGAAGGTTTTTTCTTATTCTCACCTACCCCATGTGTCTTTTGACAGTTTTCCTTCCTATCTACTTCCCTCTTAATATCATGTTTCATGGAAAAGGTCTCATAATGCATTTGATTAGATGTATCTTTTTTCATTTTCAACATTTCCTCTGACTCATTAGTTACTTCTTGGATTTTATCATTTTTTGTAAACTGTACTTTCTCCGAGAATCCTTTAAGATTTCATCAATACATGATCTGGATTTCCCATCATCAATCTCTCGCATAAAGTCCTCTTTCTCTGTACCTTTATCATCATACTCCTCACATATCTCTTTCATTAACCGAGTAAGTCAGTTTAAACCTTTCCTCCACATTTGGCCGACAACTTATTTTTGAACTCAGAGGTGAATGCATGAACGTCAGTAGGAGCACAAAAACCACTAAAAAAGAAGCAATAAAAAAATGAAATCAATAAACCAAAACCACACGCTTGGATTGTTGAGAATCCATTTTTTTAAGACTGTCATCGTAATATTGTTTCATGTGGATGGTCACACAGGTAATATTGCAATCAAATATGTTCGTGGAGTTGAGATGTCTTGTTGAAAGTCTTTATTACTATTATATTGTCAGATAACATCTTTATTAATGCATTTTCTTATAATGTGATGTTTAGCAGGGAAATTGGTTTTGTTATTTTCTCAACTGAAGGATCGGCAATAGATTTCATAAATCTCGTCAATCCCATTGAAGAGTAGAAGGTTGCAACTAGGTACTATAAATCAAAGGTAATATTCCTAGACTCTTTAGACTGTATCCTCTTTATGACGATTTTATTTTGGAAGTAATATAAAAACTTGACTTAATTAATGTCATTACTCGGTCAAAGTATTATGGGTCCTTAGTTATTAGTATAATAAGAAATACTGTAATTCTTTTTTTGTTATTAATTCTGAAGGTTTTATTGTGGAATTCTTATTGTTATCGGTAGAAGCTTAACATAGGCTATTGTCTTTAGATTGTCCTATTTGTGATGATTGATGAAGGAAATATATTTTAGAATTAACATGCATGCTTTTGATATAAAATAAACATCTTAGATTTGTTTGAGTATGTTTATGTCCCAAACATTTCAAGGAATTGTCTAATATATGTAAGCTGTGGCATTGATTCAACTTGGACAAACCAAAATCCTTGCAAGTCCTTGTCCTCATATAACAAGGCTAGTAATTATGGAAAATATAATTCAGAGACTCTATATCTGATCTATTAAAGACTAATATGATCATCTTGGATTGTAGATTCATTTAGCTGCATTTTCTTTTCCACCATTTGTTAAGAAGGCACTGTAGTCTTTAAGGTTTAGAGTTTTAACCTTTAGGACTATAGGGTTTTGGAAGTCTTTCCATTAAAATTTTTTGGGGGGATCGGCGGGTCAATAAAGAACTTGAAGTTTTAGGATCTGTTTCAAAATTTTAAGATCCACTTCATTTTTCATGGGATCTGTTTCATAGGCTTAGGTTCCATTTCCTTCTATGGGGTATCTGCTTGTATGGTGGATTTTAGGTGGATCTTCATGGATTTGGATCAAAGCCATAGATCCTACACATAAGGGTGGCAAATCTGGTATCACAACTCATGGAAAACCTACAAAGTTATTTCATTTTCATTTTGATCATGATATTAGAATGTAATTTTTGACATGTTGTTTCCTATCCACTTTGCAAACATAGACATATCTCCCATTGTCTGATATTCTTTGTTAATGGTTTTAAAGGTTCAGGTATTTTATTTCCCCTGGTATCTAATGCATGTTACATGAAACATATCCATTTTTCTTTGTTAGGAAAAAACTACATCCAAAACTCTATGTATTCCCCATCGATGTGCAATTTTCAACTATAGGATTAATTGTCCAGCCGCCTTTATAAACTTCTTTGGAGCTTTTTTAGTTTCATGTTGTCAAATTATCATAGTGGACACACCACTCACTAAATGGGCTCGAAAGATTTTATACTACAAGTTGAGAGTTGTTTATGTTATTGGGAATGGTTTTAGGGTTTTTGATGTTAATATTGAGTGTTTAGCCATGTTTTGGACATCACGTAGAACCTTGATGTGACTCTCGATTGTTGAGAGGAAAAAGATCAAAGGAAGAGTGACAAACTAGTGTTAATTTATGAAATGAATGTGATCTCTGTGATGTTGATCATTGTGGGTGAAGTAATGTGCATCCACAATATACATTGAAAGAAGCAAGGTGGATTGTAGAATGCTTGTGGGGTATCATGTCAATACACTAGGTAGAAATATGAAGGGGTACATACAAAATGCAAATGAAAAAACGGATACATGCAATATATAATGAAAATATGGGTTTTTTAAATTGGGAAGGCATACTGGGAGGGGGTTTAAATTGGGGGCATATTGAGAGGTATTTTCCAATATTTTTTGAAAATAGGGGTATTGTTTCCTATGCTAGAAATGTGCTATGGCATGGTTTCACTAAGTGAAGACCCTGTGCAATACTCTTGACTTCCTATAATTAATATTTGTGATAAATGAATTTATAAAATTTATATTCAAAAAATGATGAATTAATCATAAATTCCATTTTCTTTAAAGTTTCCAATAAAAATTATTTAAAACAAAACTTGATAAAAAAATAACTTAATTAATCTCATAATTTTTCAATTATGAGAATCGTATTCTATTAAGTACTTGCCTTGAAACCTTTTAGTCTAATAGACTATGTTTTCCAACAATCGGTTTCCATTCTTTCTTCTTAGTCCTACACCTAAAAATACCAATAAAAATAAAATGGAAAACCAAAAGAGGAAAGATCCACCCTAACAAAATAATGTAAGTCCTACACCAAGCAATACCAAAAATAATAAAAAATTATAAAATCCATAAGTAGAAAAATCCACGTGAGAGAATATTCCAACATAAATTTAATCTTAAATTCTTTTAAACCGCTTAACTATACAATTTTCACTCTTCAACATAATAAATCAACAAAATAAAATAAATCCTTAAATCAACAATAAAATATATCCGTCAATCATATATAATGATTGTGTTTTTCGAATTAATTGATATCTATGAAAAAAATACAAACGAGTATGTCATGAAAATATATTTTTCAAACCTTCAGAGACTTGTTTATTTTCTTCTATATGAAATAGTGATATAAAATGTCGGTATAGGTTTTGATCCATAATCATCAACATTAACAAATGTCGGATCTTTATTTTATGTTTCGTTTAATTCGTTGTAGTGATCAGCAGTCAATACTTTGACATTCTCTCAACCCCAGAGTTGCACCCAAAGGCGCATGGAACGAATGCATGCGTTGGTTTTGACATTTTCTTCCATATTTGAGTTCGATAAAAACATGAATATAGCTTGAGTTATTATGTCGATATTCAGTCTACCGTCTCACATCTTGCCCCCGATATAGTTTTGAGTTTTTTCTTGCTCCTATGTGGTAGCAAATGCTTCCTCGTCTACCCTGACGTGTTTCCAACCACACCGGATATCCAACGGTCGACCAATGCTTCCAAAGCCATGAACATCTTTCTCCAAAGGTAAGAGTAACTGATAACTTCTTTCTGCTTTTTAAAAGGTTTGTTCAAGATTTGTTTAGTTGTTTACTTTCTTCGTTTTATTGATATGTTTTGGTGTCTCCAGATTGTGGAAGGATAAGGGTGCTCAGAGGAGCCAACCCCTGGTCCCCAAGGTAAAAATTCAAGACGCTGTATTTTTTATTCTAGTTTTTAAAAAATAAATACAATGTACTGATTGTAACAAGGTTTACTTGCAAGTTTCGACACTAGAGTGGGAGGCGATAGGGTCACCTCCTCCTATACCCTGTTTTCAAACGCTCGGGTAAGTCTACACTCAAACCTGGTTCAAAAATTCGGGTTTGTTTTAAAAATTTCTTTTAACTTGTAGTATCAATGCTGACCCAACAGAAATGTGTTGCAGGTCTCGCTGGGAATAGGTCGTGAGGGCTTCTTGGTGGCCGCAACGATTAAGATAATGGTTTTCGTTGGTTTAAACTAGTAAATAGTTGTGTTTAAAAACCCTTTTTGGGTTGTGCTGACACTGTAATGTAATGAAATGAAATACTTGGCATTGTAATGTAATGAATTACTTTAGTTTACTTAAAACCTTGGTAGGGTTTGGGGTTCCCTCGACGGGTGTTATTCCCATACAGTTTATAACACAGGTGATTATAATTTACAATGGAAGCCATCAACGATGCCACTTATAAAAAATCTGTAAATATGTATTTTAATATATTTTGTGATGGTTTAAATAAAATGAAATCTGACTTCGGTTGGGTATTAACCCAATGATGTTCGTTATTTTACTGTGTGCAATTATTTATGTTGATTATGTTTAATCCTTCGACTACCATTGTGGATGGTCTTATGGCCGTGAAAAAAATGCGTTTTCTTCGTTTTCTTTTATAATCTCTGTATACATAATACATGTTGTGATGGTAGCCTTTGGATAGGCTTACCACCATCTTAACATTTTTATTAAGCTAGTTAGATTGTGATCCCCATAGGGTCTGCGACTGTGTAAAAGGATATGAACCACTGGTTGTAGGTAATGGCAACCATTTGACATGGGATTACAACCATCTTATGTGTTTTTATTCTCCAATAAAGATAATTTTTTACACATGCGATTATGTATGCGTTTATTTTAGTTTTATGTGTTTAAGTAAATACTTTTACGAGACTCGATCCCACGATCTCTGTACTGTATTGTAATCTGGCGTATTAGATCAAGGCTCTTCCTCTGTATAAACTAGAGTAGCCACGATGTGGACTTACGACCCTGCAAAATGTGGTGTTAGTTATGTTTATTAACATGACCCTCCGGGTCGATGATAGCTTGAAGTAAAATTACATTTTGGTATTCTTGTTATATTGTGCATATTTTGAAGATGCTTAAACAATGGATCTTCGATCCATATGTTTGTTCTCACCATTGTGTAATTACTATGAGGTGAAAGGATCCCACAATCTTCGTAAATGGTTTAGTATGTAATTGTTTCTTATTTAATTGAACTTACGATTTGGTGGGATTTGTTTGTAATATTGCATCCATGATTTCGTTATAATGCTTGTTAGATCTTAAATTAGCGTTAATTTGATTATTCTTGTGGGTGAGAATAGTAATGTAATTAGGGATTAATTTTTAGGATACCCAAGTGGATTAAGGGATCTGTATAGGGTAGTTAAAGTATTGTTATGGAAGTATTTAAGATAACAACATTGCTTCTTCATATGTAGATCTTATTCGATACTAAATACTTTAACTTAGTTATTATGACTAATAAGGGTGTGTGCAAGAAGTTGAGGGGCCTTTTAGATGTAATCCTACATTTTGGAAACATGCTCATGATACATAAAAACACAATTCTCACGTTATGTAATGCTTGGTTTGGTTAATATCGAGCCTAACATGTCATATGACATGCAAGTTAGGCTGAGAAAAGCGTGCACGCGTTTTATAGTTATAAAAAGTGCACTTTTTATATAGTTATAAAACACGCACATGTTTTATAGTTACAAAACATGTACGTGTTATGGAGAAGGAAAACGTGCATGCGATATGGAGAAGAAAAACATGCATGGGTTTTGGAGAAGCAAAACACACACACGTTTTAGAGAAGCAAAAGACACACGCGTTATGGAGAACCACAAAAAATGGTTTTAGTGCATGGCTAGGAAAATGAATAAAAACAATAGTTTACATCATCAAGACTTAGGACCTATAGTAATATTTTAGCATCATCAAGAAAAACATCTCAAACAACCATGCCTAACCTCCCAAGAGCATAAATTGTCTTCGTGTTGTAATATGGAAACCATTAGGAGGTTTTAATAACTAAGTTTGCTTCATAGTCCCTTGACCATGCTTGAGGGAGGAAACTCAAGAATTATGCCCTAAAGGTAGCTTGTAAGGCTTGAGGTCCATGAACAAGGCATTGAACCTGCACATAGGACCTCCATATGTGATATTTTGCATCTAAGAGAGAATATGCAGTGCATTAGAAATATTCTAGCACTAGAAACATATCTGTAGACATGGTTGAGGGAGGAAACCTAGTCCTTAGGCCCTAAAGGAATCCTACAGACATATAGGGCCAAGAACGACACCTCGAACAAACACACATGATCTCTTAAGGGTATCCTCAACCTTTATGTTGGGATATGGCCATGATTAGGATTTTTTTAGCATTAGATATGGAGGATAAGGTGTTAATCATGGTTGGTACATAAATATTTAATTTTAGGTTGTAAACCAGCTTTTAGGGCTCAAGGTCCATGAACGACATCTTGAATCACCATAGATGACCTCTCACATTGATAGTTTTGTTTTGAAAGTGGATATGGGAACCATTAGGGGTTTCTAAGTATTATGTATGTGTCTTGGGACCTTAGACATAATAAGGGAAGGAAACCTAGGCCTTAGCCCCTAGAAGATGCTTCTATCCATTTAGATCCAAAAATGATGTGTTGAAAAACCTCAATAGATCCTTCCATGGTTTCATTTACCTTGAAATGGGGATACTAGTTTCATTAGAACATTTTTAGCACTAGGTACAAATATTAGGCCCCTTCACATGGGTAGGGGGAAACACTTGGTCCTTAGGCTTTAAAGGAAGTTGTTAACCATTTAGGGAAAAAATTGATTCCTCCAACCACCACACATGACATTGAAAGTGAATCATTTGAATCTTAATCAGGATATGCATGTCATCATCACTTGTTGAGCACTAGGCATGCATTTCAAGGCCATGGACATGGTAAGGGGAGGAAAATATGGCCTTATGCCCTAACTAAAGCTTATATGCATCTATGGATAGAAAGGATGCCTTAAAAAATCACATGGCATACCATAGATATATTTGGGCTGTGAATATGGATGTTAGTAGAATTAGGTGGTTTTGAGCAGTAGGTATGGGACCTTTGAGACATGATTGAGGTAATATTCTCATTCCTTAGGCCATAATGGAATATTTGAGGCACCTATGTTAATGAACAATTCCCTAAAGCACCCTACATGACCTAATCAAGGTATGCTTGGTCTCCAAGAAAACATGCACATGTGCATTTAAGAGGTTTTGAGCATTAGATATGGGTATTAAGGCCTCAACAAGGTCAAGGGAGGAAATCCAAGACTCGATCCATAAATAATATTTTTGGCATATATGGATACACATGTGCCTTACTTACTATACCTCTTTTCCTTAGTAATTGTCCCTCCTTGCCTTTGTATTTACATCTCTCACTATCTCTATGTGTGTGTGTGTGTGTGTGTCTTTCCCCCTTCTCTCTCTCCCAACCTCCCCCCCCCCCCCCCCCCCTCTCTCTCTCTCTATATATATATATATATATATATATATCTGTGTGTGTGTGTGTGTGTGTGTGTGTGTGTCCCTCCCTCACTCCCCATATCTCAAAAATTCTCTCCACCTTATTTATACCTCCTTCACTATCCCTCCCTACATCACTCTCTCTCTATTGCTCCCCCTCCCCCATCTCTTTCCCACACAATCTATCTCTCTCTCTCTCTCTCTATGTGTGTGTGTCCCTAGCCCATTCCCCCTTTATCATAACATCTCTCCACCTTCACTATGCCTCCCTCACTATCCCTCTGTCCACCACTCTCTCCCTATCACTCACCCTTCCCCGAACTCTCCCTATCGCTCAACCCCCTGTGTGTGTGTGTGTGTGTGTGTGTGTGTGTGTGTGTGTGTCCGCCCCCCTTCTCTCTTGATATATATATGTGTGTGTGTGTCACTCCCTCACCTCCCCTCTCTCATAGTCTCTCTCCACCTTCTATATACCTACCTCACTATCCCTCACTGCATATCACTCTCTATATCATTCACCCCCCTTCCATCTTTGTAGCTCACCCGTCCCTTCTTCTCTTCCAAGCAATCTGTGTGTGTGTGTCCCTCCCTCACTTCCCATATCTCATAATATCTCTCCACCTTTTCTATACCTCCCTCACTATCCTTCCCTCCATCACTCTGTCTCTATTTCTCACCCCTCCTCCTCTCCCTCTATCGCTCACCCATCCCCCTCTCTCCCACATAATATTTGTGTGTGTATGCACGTGTGTCTGTGTGTCCCCCCTTCTCTCACAAACTCCCTAGATGTCCCTCCCTCTCTCTCCACCTTCTATTTAGCTCCATATATTAATATCTCCCTCCCTTATCCATTAATTACCAACCCTTTGTGCCATTATCCCTCTCTCTCTCTCTCCCTCTCTCTCTCTCAACTTATATCCCTCCCTCCCTACCTTTTTTCAGCCGCACTCTCCATGTTTCTCTCTTTCACAACCTCCCTCTCTCTCCATCTCTCAACCCTCCACCCTTTGTCTTTAACACCATCTCTCTCCCTCTCTCTCTCTATACATGTCTGAACCTGCCCCTTTCTCTCCTTGTGTCTATCCCCGTCACCCCTCATCGACACACTTTCTATAATTCCCTCAATATCTCTTTCCTTCACTCTATCTCCATCCCTCCCTCTCTATCTTATTCTTTCTCACACTCTCTCCACATCATTCTCTCTCTCTCTCTTCTTCTATGTTTTCAACTTATCCCTTCTCCTCAACCCCCTACCTCAATATGACCCCTATTCTCTGTTTTATCGCATCTCATTCCCATCTCTTCAATTCCCCCCTCCTTCGCCTCTCTCCTCCAACACATCCTATTTCTCATCTAATACTCGATATCCACCTTTCAATTCACCAATAATGTCAAAACCCCAAAATTTCCAAAAAAAATAAAATTTAAAAAAATGCATATAAATTCAATAAATGTAGTCACTAATTGTTTGATTAGTTATATGTTATCGAAATTCATTATTTGCTAGTTATGTTTAGCGGTAAAACAGTTCTTTTCAGTTTACTGATTTTGTTCTTTTTGCGACCAAGGGGTGAGACTGTCATGCAAAAACTGGGCTTACTTAGCTTTCGAGCTAATGCAGCAAGTTTTTTGTTTTGTTCTTACAGACTAAAGGTAAGAAGCTTTTGGGCGCTGCTAGTTGTAAATTTCTAAAGCATTTGAAATAATATTGTCGCAACAGTGAACTCAATACAGAGTAAATACTATACAAAATTCAAGGTGATCAAGGTATAATTACTTTGCTATCTCATTTTCTTTTAATGGTACAACTTGCTAAAAAAATTAAACAAGCCTAAAAAAAGGATATTGTACAGTGCAAAAGAGTTTATATATAAAACTCTCCAGGTAACCCTTAAGCTTTTAAAGACCTAACATGCTTCATACAAACCTGCTAGTTTCATATTAAATCATTTAAGATAAGTGACTGCAATAGATATAGCTATACTTATCATGGTTAGGTTATGTAACTTAAGAATTTATTCCCATGACTTAAATAATATCCTAGCTTTCGTTTATGATAAGATTGGCTTAAATAACAAGGGCCAAGTCTATAAACAACTAAGTTATAGTATAAATCTTTATTTTAACATGTCTATGGATTATGTTTAAATCTACATTCTATCCTCTTTTACCATAATAGCCTCCTTAACTCCTTGCATGAACAAATATACTTCGTTAAATAATAATTCTATTTTGGTTGCTTACAATTACTAGAATATCAAGGTAGATACTTGTATTAAGAGGATATCATTATTCCTCATCTCTTAAGTTATACTTTATATGACCCTTGTCATTTTTACGGTCTTCAATGTTTGAAGTTAACGTAGTAGTATAAAAAAAAGATATACAAAGAGTTTAAGTTACGATAAAGTGGAGGATATACTTTATGTTGCAAATCATAATTATAATTTTAAGGATCATATGATTTCCAATGATTTGACGATCACTAACCAAGTTTTTGGTGACAAATAACTCAGGTTCTTATGCTACATGCTTGATGGAACAACGAAACTTTGGATACATTAAAAAAATGATTGGAAATCATTTCATAAGAGCTGATTGCTAGGACTATACAAAAAATACCCACATAGTGTAAATATTTACATGGTAACGTGGAATCTCTTTGACCATGCATTGGACTGTTAAAAGGGTGGTAGTCAAACCCTACCTCTCCATTCTTCAGTCGCCTTCGGGCCTTCCTCGCTCTACTGCAATACTCCCCAGCTCTGTCGTTACCTTACTCTGTGGTAGCCTCCCAAATGCTATCCTTCCTTAAATGTTCGTCCACTATCTGTAGGAGGAGCTCTTGTGACACCATCTGGTTCTTACGAGGGTTTTTGATAAAGTTCTTAGGGTTTCTTCCGCTCTATTCTCAAGTCTAGAACCCTCATCTGTAAAATCATTTCCTCCTCCATGAGTGCTGAAGTCTGATCTTCAGACTGCATATGGATGAATGTGGCGCTGTTAACTCTAGTCTCCATTCTGTAGATGACTTTCTTACTTGCATTCGGAGTTAATACACAGTTCGATGGTGGATACATCTTATTAAAGGGAAAGGTAAGAAAACTGTCAGTCCTTCTTCTATTCCATATTTTACTTAGAATAAAAATAATAATAATTCTTTTCGAAATAGTTTTAAGGTGATACTTTTCTTGTTAGAGGTCGGTTCCTTCCTTTACTTGGTTGTGCGAGGTTTCAACAGCAGTTCGGGGTTTACGGGTAAGCCTGGTTTTTAACCATGGCCATTACTATTTGCTTGGTCCATCTGGAACAAAATGGTTGCGTTGTCAAATTTTGTCGCCCTTGGGGTTTCAGTTTACTTGCTACTTTCTTAGGTTGTTTTCTATTAGTTAATGGGGCCTTTGAGCTGTGTAAGGGTGCTCTAGTTCAGGCCATAACTCTATTTCAAATATGTTTTTAGAAACTTGTAGAAGCTGTGGCTTAAAGAAGTTTTTTAGTCTCTTTGCTTAGCTTGACTGTGCAAATGATAAGTTAAAAAATAGCTTGGAAACAGGGGTTTGAAACGCTCGACTTCATATTTCTTCCATTATTTTGTACTTACAGGGTTTAAATCCTAATTTATAATACGAGTTGTTAATACAGTCTTTTGACTAGCTCATGCTTTCAATACCTTACTGCAATTTATTTATTTCTCCTCTTACTTGTATTAACTTACTAATATTTAAGATCAGCCATAATGGAAATGCTAAAAGATCTTGGAAAATTATCCTGGTTTAATAATTTACTTCTGTAAATTATTTTAGTTAAATTGTAATAAATGAATGAGCTCGATAGGTCGAGCTCACTGTAACTCTATTTGTTTAATTTATATTTACAGTGGAGTATTTAAGTAACTTACAGTTACTTCCTTTTTAAGTACAGAAAAATGGAATTAATCTTGTACTACTAAGATTGAATAGATCACCCATATTACTGTTCCTGTACTTAGTATTTTAACCTACAACTTGTCCATACAGTACATATAGTAAAAAAGAGTATATTGCAAGCATATTATCTTATCTCTGAGTACTATTGTTCCTATTAATATTGATACTTAGTTAATCTTATTGGAAAAGGTTGGAACTATTGTTACATAGCTTTTAACTTGCATCTTATAATGACTTTATATTTAATACAGTAATTTAGGTATCTGATTGTAATCAGCCTTGGAGTACAGAGTTTTAATCTAATTAATGTTGATATTATAATAGAGTATATTGCTTCATTTAAATGAATGAAGAGTTGTGCTTATAAATATATTTATTTATTTATTACCTTATTCTGGATTAGTAAAAACACATGATAAATTATTATATATTTACTGTGTTATTACAGTTTCTATACTAGATACCTTATGTCTTATAGAAACCCTTTCAGTGTTCTATAATATCTCATTTAAATGACAAATTATTAATAATAAAATTTACTCGTAAGAGAACTACTATAATTATTATACAGTTAATATTTACACAGTTAGTATTTTGAGAAGTATAAGTTTACAGTTATGCATTTTTGTTTATATGTAACTAGATAGAATAGACTTAAAAGAAAATCCTTTGTACATACATTTATATATATGAACCCTGTAATTAGATTACCTGTAAGATTAATCCGGAACTCTATCTATTCTTTCTTTTTATTGAATTCTTACATAAACAGTGATTAGAACTGGAAGGGAGTAAACTGTAAATCTATAAAGCGAAAAGATTGCTGAAAGTAACCAAAGTAACCAAAACTTCTTTTTCTATTGGTACATACTATCATTAGCAACATTTCAATTATTTTTCTGTTCTAAGAAGACTTGACAGTTTTTCTATACTGAATAATACTACTTCTGATACCAAGATAATTCTTCTGCCATTAACACAGAGAAACTACTCTATAATTTTACTATCATTCTATTCTGTATTATCATCATCTCATGTTTCTTTAAATTTTTACCCTTGTGCTGCAGTACGGTCTGGTAAAAACCCAGATGTGGAAAAACACAGCGGGTCTTTATTTTTCATCAAAAGATTCTAGTACTGATAAACTAAAACATTTACATCACTAAACCAGTTAAATCTTTATATCATAACTATAAACATAACATTCAACCATTCACAGTTATCAAAATAAAGACAGTTAAGTAACAGAACTTGCTTAAGCTTTGGACAACAACAGCAATGGGAGGCCGTTCCTCCCTACCAACTCCTGGAGAGCGCTCAAACAGTGACTCCTCAGGACCCCCGCGCTTGCTCTGGTCTCCCTGGTTGGAACTAGGTGCAACAATAGTCAAATACCAGTCTTCAAGCTCAGTATTAATCCAGAACTTATCAGTAAGTTCTCCCAGCTAACAACAATCCTCTCAGAACAACTTCCTTACTATTTTCTCTATTTCCCCAAATTAATTTTTCTGAATAGCATTCCACCTGAATGTTTCTTCTCTGGAAAATATCTGAGCAACCTCAGCTCTATTCATTGGGTACTTTTAAAAGATTGCCTAGGTCTTTTTGGGTTAGTTGTCATTTAATGAGCCACCTGCTCTAATCCCACTTTCTTGGGGGATCATGACCCCAAATATAGGGAAGTTTCCACCTTCAACTTAGGAAGTGTTTGAGGATGCTGCCACTTGTATTTTTGCCCTCTATCTAGTTCCATCCACCAGTTTGACCAGTAACCTCTTTTTAACAGCTCTCCCATGCTGTTGTCTCTACAATTTATTTATTTATAATAAAATATTCTGAATTACATTCCACTTCTGTTGACTCTACTGAGTCATCAATTCATACTTAGCATTAAATTTAATATAATGTCTCAGGAATATAATTAAAACAATTAACATTATTTTATAAAATTGGGGTATGCGACATACACACCCCCTTAAAATGTAACATCGTCGTCGATGTTACTTATTGTTCATCCTTTGCAACCTCCTGGAACAGATTCGGGTATGCCTCCCGCATCTTACTTTCCAGTTCCCAAGTAGCCTCTTCAGGACTAAGGTGCTTCCATTGCACCTTCACCTGTCCAATGGCACAGTTCCGCTGAGTAATTTCCCTCCTCCCGAGGATACAGTTCGGTTCCACCAGAACTTCTCCTTCTGGTTCCACCTGTACAACATTCCAATCAATCACATGAGTGGCATCATGAACATACTTTTTCAGAACAGAAATATGAAAAACATTATGCACTTTTAAGTTAGGTGGTAACGCTAGTTGATATGCACCGTGACCAATTCTGTATAAAATTTCAAACGGACCATAGTAACGTGGTGCTAGTTTTGCACAACTCCCCAGTATTAGAGAACTTTTATTTGGTCTTACCTTAATAAACACATGCTCACCCACCTGGAACTCCTTGGGAGTTCTTTTCACATCGGCTTGGCTCTTTTGCCGATCCTGTGCTACCTTCAAATTTTCCTGCACTTGTTTCACAATCTGTTCCATTTCCTTCAATAATTCAGGTCCTAACACCAATCTATCTACTGGATTATTTTAGGAGATAGGAGTGTTGCATTTACGCCCATCCAAAATTTCAAATGGACTAAACTTAGCTGATGAGTGGTAGTTATTATTATATGCAAATTCTTCCCACTTACTTGGCTAGTCTTTAACATACATCCTTAACAAATCTTCCAGCACTCGATTCACTCTTTCTGTCTGTCCATCTGTCTGAGGATGGAAGGAGGTGCTGAAATTCAGTGTTGTATTTAATCCTTTAAACAAGGATTTCCAGAAATTCCCTATGAATTTAGGATCCCTGTCTGAAATGATAACCTTAGGTACTCCATGTAACCTAAAAATATGCTTTGAAAATATATCGGCTATATTGGCAGCCTTGTAAGTAGTCTTGACAGGAATGAAATGTGCTGCTTTACTTAACTTGTCCACCACCACCATAATTGAATCATTCTGATTCTGATTTCTGGGCAATCCAGTAATAAAATATAAGCTGATTACTTCCCATTTCCAACTAGGAATAGGCAATGGTTGCAGTAAACCGGCTGGATGTTGGTGTTCTGTTTTCACTTGTTGACAGTCCAAACATCTAGCTATGTATTCAGCTACTTTAGATTTCATATTAGGCCAGAAATATTCTTTTCTTAACATGGTTACAGTCTTTTGGTAACCTGGATGTCCCGAGTAAGGGGTTTTATGAACTTCGTCTAGAATCAGCAACTTAACCTTAGGCACATTAGGCACATACAGTTTGTTCTTAAATAATAAAAATCCATCTTTATTTAGACTATAACCTTTTATTAAGATTTCTGTAGGTTCTTCTTTAGCTGTAACTTGTAATTTTTGATAAATTTCATCCTGTTTTACCCCTTCCGTAAGCTGTTCATTTAAATCAGAAGCATAAGTGCTGATTGCTGCTGTAAAATTCAGCTTTGCGTTTATGCTCAAAGCATCAGCCACCTTATTTTCTTTTCCTTTTATGTGTTGGATTTCAAAATCATATTCACTCAAGAAGGCCAACCACCTTGCTTGTCTTGCATTTAAGTTGGGCTGATCTAAAAGGTATTTCAATCCTTTATTATCAGTCATTAAGATAAATTTTCTTCCTATTAAATGATGTCACCACATTTTTAAAGCATGTATAACAGCAGCAAGTTCTAAATCATAAGTTGCATAATTATTTTCGTGGATCTTTAACTTCCTGGACTCGTAGGCAATGACATGCCCGCCTTGAGTCAGCACACCGCCTAAACCGTCATTACAAGCATCGGTGCATACCACGAAATCCTTATTAGGATATTCTATTCTTAGAATAGGCACAGTTGTTAATAATGTTTTTAATTTCTTAAAACTTTCTTCACACTTTAAGTTCCAATCGAATTTCTTGCCTTTCTTTTGCAAGGACGTGATTGGATTAGCTATTTTTGAAAAGCCTTCAATGAATCTCCGGTAATAACCGGTAATTCCCATGAATGACCTAACATCTGTTACGTCCTTTGGAACTGGCCAATCTTCGATTGCCCGAATCTTTTCAGGATCGACTGAAATCCCTTCCTTAGTCACTACGTGACCTAAGTACTGGATTTCATCCTTAAAGAAATCACACTTGCTGAACTTCGCAAAAAGTTGTTGCTCTCGCAACTCTTGTAGAACTATCTGTAATTGTTCCTTATGTTTCGCTTCATTTTTAGAATAAATTAAGATGTCATCGATAAACACGATAAAAAATTTATCTAAGTATTTATGCATTATATTGTTCATTAAGCACATAAAGACAATTGGGGCGTTCGTAAGCCCAAATGGCATTGCAACAAATTCGTAATGTCCATACCTCGTTCTGAAGGTTGTCTTGAAGATGTCCTCATCTTCAATTCTTAATTGATGATATCCTGATCTCAGGTCTATTTTGGAGAACACCGTAGCTCCACGTAGATGATCAAATAGATCATCTATGTGGGGCAATGGATATTTGTTTTTAATATTCATTTTATTTAGTTGACGGTAATCTATGCATAGTCGCATAGTTCCGTCTTTCTTTTTAACAAAGATGACCAGTGCTCGCCAAGGGGACACACTAGGATGAATGTACTTCTTATCTATTAACTCTTTTAACTGTTATTTTAATTCATTAAGTTCTAAAATATTCATACGATACAGATCTTTCGAGCTAGGTACAGCACCTGGCACCAGGTCAATAGTGAAATCTAGTTCCCTCCGAGGAGGTAATTCTGGAATTTCCTCTGGAAAAACATCAGTAAATTCATTTAAAACAGGAATGTCTTCCATATTTAATTTATCTTTTTCATACTTACTTGCCTCATCTGTAATGGTTACAGCATAGGCTTTACACCCTTTCTTGACTTCTCTTTGAAGTTGTAATGCAGAAATCTTCCTGATTACAGTTTTCCTAGGAATACCCTTAACTGTTACTAGTTGTTCATTATTATTTATGCACGTAAAGGTTTTATCAAAATAGTTTAAAACTACCTTGTGCTGCTCTAACCAATCAATACCAATCAGTAAATCATACGAGCCAAGTGGTAACACATTAAGATTAACTGTAGTTTTACAATCATCCATCAGTAAAGCACATTCTTTTACATAACATGTTACCTTCCTTTTTGCCCCAGTGGCTAATTGAACTAACCAGGAACTATCAAACTTTTCAATAGTCAATTTACACTTTTCCACTATCTTAGATGAAATGTAACTAAGACTAGCCCCTGGATCAATTAAAATAGTTACCGGGGTTTGGTTAACCATACCTTCCACTTCCACCATGGAAGTCTGATAGTTAGCTTGGCGGTTCTCCAATGCTGCATTTATCCTGGGCATAGTCCTTGCGAGTTCTCCAACAGTCATTTCATCCTGCACCATGTGAATATTGCTATTTGACTTTTTCCGATTTGGGCAAACCGAGGCATAGTGCGGGCCATTACATTCCCAGTACTTAACAGGCTCCTTTCGATCAAAATTCTTAGTGAAATTCCCATGATTGTTTACAGCTTCCTTGCCTTTAAAGTTACTGGAATTATTAGAATTATCAGAAGCACCATTTCTATTTCCCTGAAAGTTCTTACTGTTAGAATAATTTTTGTTCTTATTATTTTTTAAATTCTTCTAGGGTACAAATTCCTTTTTCTTGAACTCAGGCTGATTACTGTTCTTTTTAGCCTTCCAGTTGCCTATACCTTCTTTCTTTTTGTTCTGTTCAAAACATAAATTTTCTTTCCTCATGGCTTCTTCTAGATTCTTTGGGTTATCATACTCGATTCTGTCCTTGATGTGATATGGCAGACAACTGAGAAACCGCTGCACTTTAGGTTTCTCATCGACTAAATAAGGTACATACCTTAACAAGCTTAAGAATTTACTGTTTAAGTCCTTCATAGTCATGGATCCTAACTTTAATTCGTAAAATTCTTTAGCTCTTTCTTCATAATATTGTTTGGACAGAAATTTCTTCTTGAAGTACATTTTAAAGGTACTCCAATTAACTTCTTTTTCTTTGATCCCCTTGACTCTTTTCAGATCTTGCCACCATATGTATGCTTTTTCAGAGATATTATAGATTGCCATTCTTGCCTTCAGCTGATTTGAATAGTTGTATATCTGAAAATATTTCCTCATCCCGGATAACTAGGACTCTGCTTCCTCCCATTTTTCAGTCTCTCCATTGAAAGTTGGGGGCTTTATTTTTTTAAACTCCCCGGAAATATCTTCATATGGTCGGTACTTCTTCTTTCTGTCATACAACTCATCCTCACTACTGCCACTAGTAGTGTAATAACTTTGCTCTTCCTTGAACCCTTCAGATGATGAACTGCTTTCAGCTTTAGCCAGCTTCATCTTTTTAGATCCTTTCTGATGGCTAGCTTCCTCAGATTCAGATATTTTGCTCCTCCCTTTAGTCTAAAATTTTTCCATCAAAATTTGGTTCAACTCTTCCTGAGTCTTCAAAATCCTTTCATTGTCCTTCTTGACTGATTCCATTTCAGTCTTCAAATCCTTTATAGTCTACATCAGCTCTGAAGAGTGAGTAGTTACCTCTTCTAACATAGGTTCTCTAGACATTTGTCTTGTCTCGGTGTTTGGAGACTCCTCCTGAGCATCTTCTCCTAGCTTCTCCATACCTGCCTGTTAGATTCAGAAAAAAGAAATTTTATGTTCTTTACATAAAACAAAATACAGGTTAGTACATTATTTTTAATGTTCTGTGGAAACTATTTGGGCCACATTCAGGCCTAGTATTTGAACCATGCTCTGATACCACATGTCAAAACCCCAAAATTTCCGAGAAAATTAAAATTTTTAAAAATGCATATAAATTCAATAAATGCAGTCACTAATTGTTTGATTAGTTATATGTTATCGAAATTCATTATTTGCTGGTTATGTTTAGCGATAGAACAATTCTTTTCAGTTTACTGATTTTGTTCTTTTTGCGACCAACGGCTGAGACTGTCTTGCAAAAACTGGGGTTACTTAGCTTTCGAGCTAATGCATCAAGTTTTTTTTTTCTTCTTACAGGCTACAGATAAGAAGCTTTTGGGCACTGCTAGTTGTAAATTTCTAAAGCATTTGAAATAATATTGTCGCAACAGTGAACTCAATACAGATTAAATACTAGACAAAATTCAAGGTGATCAAGGTATAATTACTTTTCTATCTCATTTTCTTTTAATGGTACAACTTGCTAAAAAAATTAAGCCAAGCCTAAAAAAAGGATATTGTACAGTGAAGAAGAGTTTATATATAAAACTCTCCAAGTAACCCTTAAGCTTTTAAAGACCTAACATGCTTCCATACAAACCTGCTAGTTTCATATTAAATCATTTAGGATAAGTGACTGCCATAGATATAGCTATACTTATCATGGTTAGGTTATGTAACTTAAGAATTTCTTCCCATGACTTAAATAATATCCTAGCTTTCGTTTATGATAATATTGGCTTAAATAACAAGGGCCAAGTCTATAAACAACTAAGTTATAGTATAAATATTTATTTTAACAAGTCTATGGATTAGATTTAAATCTACATTCTATCATCTTTTACCATAATAGCCTCCTTAACTCCTTGCATGAACAAATATACTTGGTTAAATAATAATTCTATTTTGGTTGCTTACAATTACTAGAATATCAAGGTAGATACTTGTATTAAGAGGATATCATTATTCCTCATCTCTTAAGTTATACTTTATATGAACCTTGTCATTTTTACAATCTTCAATGTTTGAAGTTAACGTAGTAGTATAAAAAAAAGATATACAAAGAGTTTAAGTTATGATAAAGTGGAGGATATACTTTATGTTGCAAATCATAATTATAATCTTAAGGATCATATGATTTCCAACGGTTTGACGATCACTAACCAAGTTTTTGGTGACAAATAACTCAGCTTCTTATGCTACGTGCTTGATGGAACAACGAAACTTTGGATACGTTAAAAAAAAATGATTGGAAATGATTTCATTAGAGCTGATTGCTAGGACTATACAAAAAATACCCACATCGTGTAAAAATTTAGGTGGTAACGTGGCATCTCTTTAACCATGCATTGGACTGTTAAAAGGGCCATAGTCAAACCCTACCTCTCCATTCTTCCGTCGCCTTCGGGCCTTCCTTGCTCTGCTGCAATACTCCCCAGCTCTGTCGTTACCTTACTCTATGGTAGCCTCCCAAATTCTATCCTTCCTTAAATGTTCATCCACTATCTGTAGGAGGAGCTCTTGTGACACCATCTGGTGCTTACGAGAGTTTTTGATAAAGTTCTTAGGGTTTCTCCCATGCTATTCTCAAGTCTATAACCCTCATCTGTAAAATCATTTCCTCCTTCGTGAGTGCTGAAGTCTGTTCTTCGGACTGCATATGGATGAATGTGGCACTGTTAACTCTGGTCTCCCTTCTGCAGACGGCTTTCTTACTTGCATTCGGAGTTAATACACAGTTCGATGGTGGATACATCTTATTAAAGGGAAAGGTAAGAAAACTGTCAGTCCTTATTCTATTCCATATTTTACTTAGAATAAAAATAATAATAATTCATTTCGAAACAGTTTTAAGGTGATATTTTTCTTGTTACAGGTCGGTTCCTTCCTTTACTTGGATGTGCGAGGTTTCAAAAGCAGTTCGAGGTTTACGGGTAAGCCTGGTTTTTAACCATGGCCATTACTATTTGCTTGGTCCATCTGGAACAAAATGGTTGCGTTGTCCAAGTTTGTCGCCCTTGGGGTTTCAGTTTACTTGCTACTTTCTTAGGTTGTTTTCTAGTAGTTAATGGGGCCTTTGAGCTGTGTAAGGGTGCTCTAGTTCAGGCCGTAACTGTATTTCAAATCTGTTTTTAGAAACTTGTAGAAGTCATGGCTTGAAGAAGTCTTTTAGTCTCTTTGCTTATCTTGACTGTACAAATGCTAAGTTAAAGAATAGCTTGGAAAGAGGGGTTTGAAACCCTCAACTTCATATTTATGCCATTATTTTGTACTTACAGGGTTTAAAGCCTAATTTATAATACGAGTTGTTAATACAGTCTTTTAACTAGCTCATGCTTCCAATACCTTACTGCAATTTATTTATTTCTCCTCTTACTTGTATTAACTTACTAATATTTAAGCTCGGCCATAATGGAAATGCTAAAAGATCTTGGAAAATTATCCTGGTTTAATAATTTACTTCTGTAAATTATTTTAGTTAAATTGTAATTAATGAATTAGCTCGATAGGTCGAGCTCAATGTAACTCTATTTGTTTAATTTATATTTACGCTGGAGTACTTAAGTAACTTACAGTTACTTCATTTTTAAGTACAGAAAAATGGAATTAATCTTGTACTACTAAGACTGAATAGATCACCCATATTACTGTTCCTGTACTTAGTATTTTAACCTGCAACTTGTCCATATAGTACATATAGTAAAAAAGAGTATATTGCAAGCATATTATCTTATCTTTGAGTACTATTGTTCGTATTAATATTGATACTTAGTTAATGTTATTGGAAAAGGTTAGAACTATTGTTACATAGTTTTTAACTTGCAACTTATAATGACTTTATATTTAATACAGTAATTTAGGTATCTGATTGTAATCAGCCTTGGAGTACAGAGTTTTAATCTAATTAGTGTTGATATTATAATAGAGTATATCGCTTCATTTAAATGAATGAAGAGTTGTGCTTATAATTTTATTTATTTATTTATTACCTTATTTTGGATTAGTAAAAACACATGATAAATTATTATATATTTACTGTGTTATTACAGTTTCTATACTAGATACCTTATGTCTTAGAGAAACCCTTTCAATGTTCTATAATATCTCATTTAAATGACAAATTATTAATAATAAAATTTACTCCTAAGAGAACTACTATAATTATTATACAGTTGATATTTACACAGTTAGTATTTTGAGAAGTATAAGTTTACAGCTATGCATTTTTGTTTATATGTAACTAGATAGAACAGACTTAAAAGAAAATCCTTTGCACATACATTTATATATATGAACCCTGTAATTAGATTACCTGTAAGATTAATACGAAACTCTAGCTATTCTTTCTTTTTATTGAATTATTACATAAACAATGATTAGAACTGGAAGGGAGTAAACTGTAAATCTATAAAGCGAAAAGATTGCTGAAAGTAACCAAAGTAACCAAAACTGCTTTTTCTATTGGTACATACTATCATTAGCAACATTTCAATTATTTTTTTGTTCTAAGAAGACTTGACAGTTTTTCTATACTGAATAATACTACTTCTGATACCAAGATAATTCTTCTTCCATTAACACAGAGAAACTACTCTATAATTTTACTATCATTCTATTCTGTATTATCATCATCTCATCTTTCTTTAAATTTTTACCCTTGTGCTGTAGTACGGTCTGGTAAAAACCCAGATCTGGAAAAACACAGTGGGTCTTTATTTTTCATCAAAAGATTCTACTACTGATAAACTAAAACATTTACATCACTAAAGAAGTTAAATATTTATATCATAACTATAAACATAACATTCAACCATTCATAGTTATCAAAATAAAGACAGTTAAGTAACAAAACATGCTTAAGCTTTGGACAACAACAGCTATGGGAGGCCGTTCCTCCCTACCAACTACTGGAGAGCGCTCAAACATCGACTCCTCAGGACCCCCGAGCTTGCTCTGGTCTCCCTGGATGGAACTAGGTGCAGCAATAGTCAAATACCAGTCTTCAAACTCAGTATTAATCTAGAACTTATTAGTAAGTTCTCCCAGCTAACAAGCTGTAATAAACCAAGTTACTGCAGCAATCCTCTCAGAACAACTTCCTTACTGTTTTCCCTTTTTCCCCAAATTAATTTCCTGAATGGCATTCCACCTAAATGTTTTTCTCTGGAAAATATCTGAGCAGCCTCAACTCTATTCATTGGGTACTTTTAAAAGACTGCCTAGGTGTTTTTTGGTTAGTTGTCATTTAATGAGCCACCTGCTCTAATCCCACTTTCTTTGGGGATCATGACCCCAAATATAGGGAAGTTGCCACCTGCAACTTAGGAAGTGTTTGAGGATGCTGCCACTTGTCTTTTTTCCCTCCACCTAGTTCCATCCACTAGTTTGACTAGTAACCTCTTTTTAACAGCTCTCCCATGCTGTTGTCTCCACAATTTATTTATTAATAATAAAATATTCTGAATTACATTCCACTTCTGTTGACTCTGCTGAGTCATCAATTCCTACTTAGCATTAAATTTAATATAATGTCTCAGGAATATAATTAAAACAATTAACATTATTTTACAAAATTGAAACAACGAAACTTTGGATACGTTAAAAACAAATGATTGGAAATCATTTCATAAGAGCTGATTTCTAGGACTATACAAGAAATACCCACATCGTGTAAAAATTTATGTGGTAAAGTGGCATCTCTTTAACCATGCATTGGACTGTTAAAAGGGTCGTAGTCAAACCCTACCTCTCCATTCTTTCGTCGCCTTTCGGCCTTCCTCGCTCTGCTGCAATACTCCCCAGCTCTGTCGTTACCTTACTCTATGGTAGCCTCCAAAATGCTATCCTTCCTTA
Source organism: Pseudotsuga menziesii (assembly GCA_001517045.1). NCBI lineage: Eukaryota > Viridiplantae > Streptophyta > Pinopsida > Pinales > Pinaceae > Pseudotsuga > Pseudotsuga menziesii. The sequence goes on from LPNX010536365.1 coordinate 69,940, forward strand.
AATGTTCATCCACTATCTGTAGGAGGAGCTCTTGTGACACCATCTGGTGCTTATGAGGGTTTTTGATAAAGTTCTTAGGGTTTCTCCCGCGCTATTCTCAAGTCTAGAACCCTCGTCTGTAAAATCATTTCCTCCTTCGTGAGTGCTGAAGTCTGTTCTTTGGAGTGCATATGGATGAATGTGGCGCTGTTAACTCTGGTCTCCCTTCTGCAGATGGATTTCTTACTTGCATTCGGAGTTAATACACAGTTCGATGGTGGATACATATTATTAAAGGGAAAGGTAAGAAAATTGTCAGTCCTTCTTCTATTCCATATTTTACTTAGAATAATAATAATAATAATTCATTTCGAAACAGTTTTAAGGTGATATTTTTCTTGTTACAGGTCGGTTCCTTCCTTTACTTGGCTGTGCGAGGTTTCAATAGTAGTTCGGGGTTTACGGGTAAACCTGGTTTTTAACCATGGCCGTTACTATTTGCTTGGTCCATATGGAACAAAATGGTTGCGTTGTCAAAGTTTTTCACCCTTGGGGTTTCAGTTTACTTGCTACTTTCTTAGCTTGTTTTCTAGTAGTTAATGGCACCTTTGAGTTGTGTAAGGGTGCTCTAGTTCAGGCCGTAACTACATTTTAAATATGTTTTTAGAAACTTGTAGAAGCCATGGCTTAAAGAAGTCTTTTAGTCTCTTTGCTTAGCTTGACTGTGCAAATGCTAAGTTAAAGAATAGCTTGGAAACAGGGGTTTGAAAGCCTCGACTTCATATTTCTTCCTGTATTTTGTACTTACAGGGTTTAAACCCTAATTTATAATACAAGTTGTTAATACAGTCTTTTGACTAGCTCATGCTTTCAATACCTTAATGCAATTTATTTATTTCTCCTCTTGTATTAACTTACTAATATTTAAGCTCAGCCATAATGGAAATGCTAAAAGATCTTGGAAAATTATCCTGGTTTAATAATTTACTTCTGTAAATTATTTTAGTTAAATTGTAATAAATGAATTAGCTCGATAGGTTGAGCCCATTGTAACTCTCTTTGTTTAATTTATATTTACGGTGGAGTACTTAAGTAACTTATAGTTACTTCCTTTTTAAGTACAGAAAAATGGAATTAATCTTGCACTACTAAGATTGAATAGATCACCCATATTATTGTTCCTGTACTTAGTATTTTAACCTGCAACTTGTCCATACAGTACATATAGTAAAAAAGAGTATATTGCAAGCATATTATCTTATCTCTGAGTACTATTGTTCCCATTAATATTGATACTTAGTTAATCTTATTGGAAAAGGTTGGAACTGTTGTTACATAACTTTTAAATTGTAACTTATAATGACTTTATATTTAATACAGTAATTTAGGTATCTGATTGTAATCAGCCTTGGAGTACAGAGTTTTAATATAATTAATGTTGATATTATAATAGAGTATATTGCTTCATTTAAATGAATGAAGAGTTGTGCTTATAAATTTATTTATTTATTTATTACCTTATTCTGGATTAGTAAAAACACATGATAAATTATTATATATTTACTGTGTTATTACAGTTTCTATACTAGATACCTTATGTCTTAAAGAAACCCTTTCACTGTTCTATAATATCTCATTTAAATGACAAATTATTAATAATAAAATTTACTCATAAGAGACCTACTATAATTATTATACAGTTAATATTTACACAGTTAGTATTTTGAGAAGTATAAGTTTAAAGTTATGCATTTTTGTTTATATGTAACTAGATAGAACAGACTTAAAAGAAAATCCTTTGTACATACATTTATATATATGAACCCTGTAATTAGATTACCTGTAAGATTAATCCGGAACTCTAGCTATTCTTTCTTTTTATTGAATTCTTACATAAACAATGATTAGAACGGGAAGGGAGTAAACTGTAAATCTATAAAGCGAGAAGATTGCTGAAAGTAACCAAAGTAACCAAAACTGCTTTTTCTATTGGTACATACTATCATTAGCAACATTTCAATTATTTTTCTGTTCTAAGAAAACTTGACACTTTTTCTATACTGAATAATACTACTTCTGATACCAAGATAATTCTTCTTCCATTAACACAGAGAAACTACTTTATAATTTTACTATCATTCTATTTTGTATTATCATCATCTCATATTTCTTTAAATTTTTACCCTTGTTCTGGAGTACGGTCTGATAAAAACCCAGTTGTGGAAAAACATAGTGGGTCTTTATTTTTCATCAAAAGATTCTAGTACTGATAAACTAAAACATTTACATCACTAAACCAGTTAAATCTTTATATCATAACTATAAACATAACATTCAACCATTCATAGTTATCAAAATAAAGACAGTTAAGTAACAGAACCTGCTTAATATTTGGACAACAACAGCTATGGGAGGCCGTTCCTCCCTACCAACTACTGGAGCGCGCTCAAACAGTGACTCCTCAGGACCCACGAGCTTGCTATGGTCTCCCTGGCTGGAACTAGGTGCAACAATTTTCAAATACCAGTCTTCAAACTCAGTATTAATCCAGAACTTATCAGTAAGTTCTCCCAGCTAACAAGCTGTAATAAACCAAGTTACTGCAGCAATCCTCTCAGAACAACTTCCTTACTGTTTTCCTTTTTTCCCCAAATGAATTTCCTGAATAGGAGTCCACTTGAATGTTTCTTCTCTGGAAAATATCTGAGCAGCCTCAACTCTATTCATTGGGTACTTTTAAAAGATTGCCTAGGTCTTTTTGCGTTAGTTGTCATTTAATGAGCCACCTGCTCTGATCCCACTTTCTTGGGGGATCATGACCCCAAATATAGGGAAGTTGCCACCTGCAACTTAGGAATTGTTTGAGGATGCTTCCACTTGTCTTTTTGCCCTCCACCTATTTCCATACGCTAGTTTGACCAGTAACCTCTTTTTAAGAGCTCTCCCATGCTGTTGTCTCCACAATTTATTTATTAGTAATAAAATATTCTGAATTACATTCCACTTCTGTTGACTCTGCTGAGTCATCAATTCCTACTTAGCATTAAATTTAATATAATGTCTCAAGAATATAATTAAAAGAATTAACATTATTTTACAAAATTGGGGTATGTGACAAATAATCTCTCTCATCAAACCATAACCCACTTCCTCCCCTCCACCTTATCCCCTTTTGTCACTCAAGTTTCGTGTATTTCTTCTAAACCTATACGTCTTCAACACCTCTCCTCCCCCTAATAATTATCTCAATCCTCCTCTTCACCGTTGTAAACCATAATGTTTCCATTCCATTCATATTTCTCCACTTGAATTTACAACACCCTCCTAGGACCTTGACCGTTCCCCACCCCCTCTCAACTATTAACCATCTCCACTTGAACTTCCAACATCTTCCTAGGCCCTTGACCCTTCCTCACTCCCTCTCAACTATTAACCATTCCCTCCCAAACTTCCAACATCCTCCTAGGCCCTTGATTCTTCCACACCCCCTCTAAACTATTATCCATACATTTGATATATTACATATAGTGCTATATTTTTAGCTTTACAAAACACGTGCATGTTATAGAAATACATAACGCACATGTGTTTTGTAGTTCTATAGCGTGCACACATTTTATAGTTCTATAACGCGCACATGTTTTGTAGTTCTATAACGTGCATGCGTTTTCCAATTTTACAAGGGCGGGAGATGTAATTCGAATTTAAACATGCCAATTCACTTGCTGGCATGTCACCAATAGTCCTATGTGTATGGTTTGGATTTTGCTTCAGTATTACCAAACCTGTGATATGGTATATGATAAACCATAGTAATTGGGCATTTCTTCCATTTTCTGAAGAAGTAGTTGTTTACGCACTCGTTACAGTATGCCACACACAATCATTTTTGACGAAATCTTAAACATAAATAGCATTTTTTTTTTCTGCAGATTCTAAATATGTAATGTTTATTAAAAAATATTATATTTTCCTAATTTTTTTAATTTCTATTGTGTCCTAACTCCTTAACTCAAAAGACATGTTGTTAGTTTTTTTTTCCATAACTTTTTCAATTCTTAATCATTTTAAAAATAAAGTATATGGTGCATTAGAAGACACTGACCTTTACATTCTATAAAAAATACATTTCATGATTATTTCATTAAGACGTTCAAAGGTTGCACCCACAAAAGACGTACCATTTCCGATGAATGATCACTTAGATAATTATATAAAAAATTAAAATTACTAATTTTATTTTCGAAAAATAGCACTGCACTAGTGCTATATGTTCTCTACATGCCTGCAAAGTTTTGTATCTTGAAACCATCATTTAGGCCCTCAAAGGATACACCCACAAAAACATATACCTTATTATTTGCCTAAAAAATAAAAAATGGTTGTTAGAAAAAATGAAACTTGACATAGTTATAAAAATTTTCAATACATAAACCTTATATATTTGGAAAAGTGATTCAATTTCCTACATTTAATCTTATTTACTCAAAGCAAGATATTTTGTGTAAATATATCAAAAAATACCATTAAGTTGAGGAATGCCTGATTTTTCAGTTTTCTATTGCATCAAACGTGCCAAAAGCGACCCTCATTAGCTTGCACTCACCCATAATACTATTAATATTATTTAAATGAATTTTGTCTATAAATATACTAAATACTACAGGTAATAATAGATAAAATATGATATTGTTAATTCGTGTAGGAAATTTGGATGAATACTCTGTAAAATGGATTCCATTCGCTTGCATGGAATAATGGAGATCTATACTATAAGAAGGAATCATAGATTCAGTCGACAATTTAATTCAGTAATTGCATATTAAGAAAATATTTAGGAAAACGATACAAACAGGAAATATACAATGGAATGTAGGAATATGCTATACAAATTTATACATATTTAGAAATAGACCATTTCATTCCATTAGGTGCATCATACAAGTATAACATGAGTAAGCTAATTGGAAACAAGCTAGAATTTACATTAATATACTTATGATCTAGGATTTAAACATATTCTAAAGTATTTAAAAACATAAAGTGTGAAACTAGCACGAACGTTCGGAAAACAAAAGTGGAGAATCTGTTCCTCCCAACCAACTTCCAGAGTAGCCAAGTTACTTGCTCCAGAACCCCCGTCTTGTTTGCTGAACTGCAAGAGAAAAATCCTTCAACGCGCCATCTTTTTCATTTCACATATGTTAATCGCTGTCGAATGCTAGCCTCATGCTCCTCATGGACATACTAATTTATAGTATTTTTCCTAGGACTTGGTCATTTATGAGCCTCCTACTCTTTAGCACTCAACCATGAGTTTTGACCTGATTTTTTGGGACAATGCCTCATGCATTCTGAGTTCTCACTCAGTGGCTTCTGCCACTTGGAAAACACTCTTCAAGAGATATATCCACTTTTGTCCCCCTTTAGCATATTTTATTAAATACAAATGTCTTTATTACAAATTGTTTATTCTTGACTTTTCTGTCAAAAATAATAGCAATAATAAAATAATAAATAAAGTATTTTTGCAGCAGAATTAATAACAATTATTCATTCAGGGAGTATTACAGTAGGGGATTTGCTTGGTTTTGGAGAATGTATGGGTAAGCCCTTTTATGTTCTCTGCTCGAAGGCTGTGCTTTAGAATTATTGGGACAATTCGTCTCTGCATCAAGCTTTGTCAGATATGAATTTTGAAATCATCGTCACATGGATGATGTTTCCTTTAGATTTGAATTAATTCACAAGAATACTTTTTCCATGCTCTATCCTTTAGGTCATGGTTCTATCCTTTAGATTTGAGACAAATCTTATTTTTAGTCCCTGCCCCCGGCTAGCAGGGACTATAGTAATCGGTTCGCCGTCATTTTCCATTAAACCGCACAAATTTCAAAACATTCAAGACATTTAATCGTAAGTTTTATTTTCCATTGTGTTTTTTTATTCAAGGTTTCGAATCAAACAAATTTTTTATATCATTTTGACCAATGAAGTTATTTGAGGCCTTATTTGGCCTCAAATCGAGTTTATCAACCCTAAAACTATGGTGAAAATATATAATTGCTTACCACTCTCAATCGAATTTGATGATTTTGAATTAATGTTAGGTTCTATTTAACATTAGTTAACAAACATTAAATGTTTGTACTTAATCGGATTGTTTAATTTTCTTACTTTGGCATGGTCACACGTTACATTTTCTTACTTTTCCAGTTGTGTTTGGCTATGGCTATTGAGATGGACATGTGCACAAGCCATGCAGCCAAAGAACCCTAGCACTGACATACTTCAGATCACATAACAAGAAAGTGACAGGAAAGTGAGGTCGCATGGTTGCTAATATACTGTATATAGTATTGATATAATGGGCGCAATACCTAGTCGATAAGCTGAAGAGGGGTTGTATTTCATTTTCTAGTTCTTACTGTTTGCTTTTACAGGCCTATTTTGATCACATTTGTTCGAAAATGGAAGCCCGCGTTGTAGCCTCTGCTCTGGCTTCGCTCTATTTGAATCTTGGCGCCACCAGCCATCTTTCGGGCTTTAACTCAACTGCCATTTCGTTTCGAACCGACCTCTCTCCGAAGCTGAACTTCTCTGCATTGTTTCCATCAATTAATGGATTTTACAGCGCGGTGAAAGTCTGTAATTCTAGATGGAAAACTATTGTTAGAAGCAAGAGTGGGGGTGTATCCCAGGACGATCTTGCTCTTAGTCTTCTCCAGCCCGGGCAATTGCTTGAAGCTGCTAGCAGGTCACTCCGTCCTCCTTCTTATGAATTTATTCTTTCACTTTGCTATGCATTTTGAACATTGAAATAGTTGTTGAAGGATTATTAGACTATTAGAAGGATTATTATTATTGTTTAAGAATTATTATTAGATCTAGCATAGATCTAATTCATAGAGAACATAAATTACACCTATCTGTTGAAGGATTATTATTAGCTCAGACCAACATAGATGGGATTCATACATTCTTTAACCAATTATCATATTCATGTAATTGCAGAATTGAATATAGACAAGAAGGATTAGAGGTTTATCTGTGAAAGAAGAGTATCTCTGCAGTCTGATGAGGGAAATCCGGATCCGCCCAATTGTAAGCTCAATCACCCAACTGTAAGCTCGATCAAAGAATAAAATACCACTATTCTCTGTCAGCTACCCCTGAGCCAAGCCACAATGCCAATTGTTACTTGTCTAAAAGACATATTTTCTACAATAATTCTTATTTTATACAGTAATTCTTAAAAGAAATCTAGGTTTTACCTGCTGATATTATCCTTCTGGTCGGCCCTCACCAGCCCTCACAATGGTTCATGCATAGGCAAAGAGGTAGAGAAAATCCCTCCCACAACAAACTATCTGCAAGGGAAATCCATCACATTCTAGAGGGCGTCAATGATTACAAGTTTTTCATATGAACAAAAAAATGATTTCTTCTACTGT
>LPNX010536365.1:101444-134156 GCA_001517045.1 Pseudotsuga menziesii
GGCCTTAAAACCACTTAGATACTTCTACTCACAATACCCAACATTACTTCCTACTGGTGCACTAATGATTTTCATAAGAAGGAAAATGAAGGTGCACTATAAGAAGGAAAATGAATGTAACAGGATTTCCTTCCTCTTAAAACCACTTAGATACTTCTACTCACAATACCCAATGTTACTCCCTACTGGTGCACTAATTACATCATTCAGACGTTGAACTTGAGTTTCCATGTTGCTAACAGCTTGAGGCAGTGAAATGACCATTGCCACCTCTTCAAAAACTTTGTTAAAATTGTTGTTCAAAACATTGGCTAGGCTTCACCTGAATTAGAAGTCCAAGTGACTTCCAACCAAATAGTCAAAGTACTAATGAATCAGGCATGGCAAGATTAGGATCCCTCATCCCACTGCTAAATCACCAGAAAGATTAGGATTCCTCTTGCTCAAGTTTGGCTAAGGATTTTCATTGTCACTTGGAGTCTTGGAACTGAATTCATGCCCAACCTAGCCAACTATGATTATTAACTAAATTCTTGGTTTTGGTTCATGTCTGAATGATTTTATACATGATATATACATGGAATGTGCTTGAGAAATAATGAACCCCAAAAGAATAGTGAAGACTTGACTGGAAAAAGCAGGCAAGGGTATAGAATGTTTGGGATCTATTTGGGGTGATTACAGCAACACAGAAACTACCATAGTTGCTGCCCTAACTACATCTATTGTTACAGAATCAACAAAGATATTGGAGATTGGAAATGGTGTCTTAATGTTACAATCCTTGGTTGGTGAGAGTGTAACATGAAGACACATGAAGTAATAGATATGTTCCCTGACTGAGGCTGTAAAACACTTTGCATTTAGTGAATTACATCTAATTCAAGTTGAAGCAAGCAACCTTGGTCAGTAATCAGGAAACTGTTCTTCACAGATCCAAAATCACATAAATGAGTCTACAGTGGGAATAGAAATAGAAAGGGAGCGGTATTACTAACAAAAATTGCAGAACTGCAATCCAATATTGTAAGTTTAACAGAGAAACTTCATGTGTTCAAACTAAATCTACTCAGTTACAATGGCAGCTAAGCTTTGATTCTAGTTGGGAGGAAGAAGAGAGGTTCCAGCTTGCACAAATGCAGAACATCAATATCTAAATTAGGAGATGCAGAAAAAACATATAAAATGTATGATGAAGAGAGTAACATATCTCATAGTAAACTATCCCAAGCATATGCTAAAAAATACCTATCACTAAGAATCCCTATCAGCAGAGGTTGTCCCTTGTACCACAAATAATTGGGTCTAATACACCAACTCAGTGTCTATCACCCAAACAATAATAGGTGTGTTGACCGACAACTCGACAAAAGAAATGCAAGGTGATATTACACAATCAAGCACTAAAATATTTTCTTTGTTGATCAACACTCACTACATATTGAGCAAGGGGAGTAGATATTCATTGTTGACCAACACTCACCAAACACCAAACAACTAATACAAGATCATTTTGTTGTCAGGCACAAACCAAACACTTAGTATAAATATTATGAGAACATTAAAACCTTCGATACACGTTTAAATGTCACTTACACTTGTAAGCCACATAAAAATACATCTGTTTTTTTGGAAGCATCAACTAGTAAAAGAAAGCAAAAAATCAAGATAGAGAGGCTACAAAATGAGGAGGGAGGAAAAAACTGCAAAGAAACAAAACCTTCAAACTACACTTCATGCAAAAGAACTGAATTCCTTATATGTTGTGAACAGACAAACTAACATTCAATGGATTTGATTGGATAATTACCAGCTTAGATCTTCCCTTGAGTATAGGAAAATTTTAGATGCAGGGATCAAGAGAGCAGATTTTATAAAGTAATAGTCATGCCTATATTTGAGCACAACCAAAAAAATTGGCAGATATGTTATCTTAACATGATTGCAAAATAAAATTCTGCAAAATGAAATATGAGCATAGGAAATGACTAATCTATTTCAAATCCAGAGAACTTCCAAGACTTTTATGGGTACCAAACAATGGTGAATCCAAAGACAGAGTCATACTGTTTCTAGAAGAAAAATTGGCTTTTATTATAGCGTATTGCATTGAAGACAACTATCAAGTTGCTAAACGGAGAGGAAAGGGTACAAAAACAAATAAATTTGAATATCAGGTGCCTCAATTTTCCTTGGAAAGACTATTATGTGAGTGTCCTATATCAGAGGCATAATCATAGGGATGATGTACAATTGGGTCAAGTGCCTGTTAAAAAGAATGCAACAAAATTGAAAACATGTTTTCCAACTAAAACACAACTGCAAAATACTTAAATTTGGATTTATATACCCAAGAATTATACTATGAAGGAAAGAGACAACTAAAGTGTGGAAAACCCACATAGTCCATCTGTGTTCTAGCTTCAGGAAATTGGTGAAAGAAATTGAAAATTGTTTAAAAAAAGAGATGATAGAGAAACAATATTTTCAAAATTAAATTCAATAATGCAAAGAGAACCGAGAAGCATTGATAGATGATGACCCATAGATAATGAATTTCTACAGAATTCTTAGTAAACAGGTTCATGAACCATGTAGTCAACCAATTCCAATCGAAGTCCAGGATAACCCTTGGTCAGTTAGCTTGTTGCAATTCTCCAAACTCAAGCCCTTAATAAAATGATCTATTTAGTTTACTTTTATTCTATAAATGAGAGTTTCTAAGTTTCCATTAAGGTACTTATATTGGTATCGGTGTCAACCTGGTTCTAATAAAGAAGAGATGACCCCATAAGAGTCTGTTCTAATGCCCACAAGCATGGAAGTAGTCACTGAAATTTGGATTTAAAATTCTTTGTGGTTGTGGTTGTAAATGTCTTAAAAAGAGTATTTTCAAAAATAAAAATGATGAAGGGAGATAGCAGGCTATGTTGAATCCCTAGAAGTTATAGAACTTAAGACAGTTAGCAGGCATCGTTCAACTGACAGATCAGGATGGCTGAATTTGATGGAGTTGGTGTCAGATGTGCTCCAGTGCTATGCCATGTGCCTTCTCCATATGACTGATGATTTTTTTCTAGTTTGGAATTTGGATCATGATTTTGGTAGTCGATGGTGTTACTCTATAATGGCTCAGAGTCATTGAGGCTCATTGGACTATACATATTAAGGAGACTGATATAAAAATAGATTTTCTCTGTCAAGGATTTATGATATAATTAAGGAAGAAGGAAGAGATACTTGACACCATGCAAAAGAATATTCAATCTTAACTTGATACCACTTCCTCCCATGCACTGTTGGCTACTCGTAAGCAGTTTTCCCAAGTAGGATTTGGTTCCAAAATGCTTTGTCAAATGGGATAATACAACATAACAAGGAATCGTTTCTCCTATTGAGCCTGAAATGAGACCAAAGAAAACAGCCCATAAGATTGATACATAGAAGGGTAAAGTCACTATGAGCTTTGATTACCCACATTAACTTAAAGAACAAAATTGAATTGCAATTTAGACAAAGTCAAATGATAATCAAATCAAAATTGGTATGAAGGGTGAGCTCAGTCTGTTAAAGAGGCTGAGTTCACATTGTAGTGTTTTATTGGCTGTGTTTTTGCCATGTGAAGGACTCAAGGAGGCTGCATTGTTTCTGTGTGAAGGAGGTATGTTCACAGTCCAAGTATATGCTGTGTGAAGGAGGTATGTTCACAGTCCAGTTCTGGAGAAGTGGGTAGCACCCTTAGTCTAATTGGCATTCATCTATGTCAGTGGTTCCAAGGTTTCCTTGAGTCTCAATACCTTCTCTCTATGCAATACCTTATTCACTAACCTTGCTCTGTGCTTGTCAACTTAAGCATCTTGTTCATACTTTTTTATTGTAGACCATTTACAAATACTGCATTTTTCCTTAAGGCACTTCCCAAATTCCCATATTCCATGTTTTCACATTGGATCATATTCCCTTTAGGCTTGTTCCTTTAGGTCCAGTTTTTAGGATGCAACAACGATGGATATAATAGAACTATATGTTGAATGAAAGTCGATCAAAAGAATTGAACTAGACAACGTAGAATGCAAATCAACATCTAGTAGTAACAGAAGTTTCAAGATTGGATTCAAGACGTAATAGATAAAACATGGAACTGTATTTAATTGCAGGTTGAATTTGATGATAACTGAACATGGTTTCTAAGCTGGGGCACGCAGAAATTTGTATGCATAGAACATAATGTGAAAAAAAATGAAAACCAATAAACATAGAAACATCTGCCCATAAGATTGATACATAGAAGGGTAAAGTCACTCTGAGCTTTGATTACCCACATTAACTTAAAGAACAAAATTGAATTGCAATTTAGACAAAGGCAAATGATAATCAAATCAAAACTGAATTGTAATGAAGTAAATGTCTATACACTGCTAATATAACAAGAAAACAAAACAGTAGGAAAATAACAGGGCACTACCTATGATAGAGATTGAAATTGAAATGCTAATTAAACTATGATGCGTTTTTTTCAATGTATTCTTATGTCCAATGATGGATAACATACATAGGTACTGAAAGTGAAAAATAAAAGGAAGACATTTGACTACATCTGCTCCCTGGTAAAATCAGATTTGTCATCAAGGCCGTTATCCATTATTATAACTGTAGAAGGCAACGTGCTGACAGTTGACAACCAAGTTGCTATTTCTTTAAGAAGGTTGGCTTCAGGTGAGTCTCAACATAATGTAGGAGAATCATTCGATGTTGGGAAATCAATAGTTTCTCAGGTGACTTGGAAGTTTGTGGAGGCTATGGGAGAACTAGGCATGCATCACTTGAAGTGGCCTGATGCAAATGAAATGAAGGAAATCAAGTCCAAATTTGAAATGATTCAAGGGTTTCCCAACTGCTGTGGAGCAATTGATACTACCCACATTATTATGAGGTTTCCTGCAGGAGAAGCTTCAAACATCTGGCATGATTCTGAGGAAAACTACAGTATGATATTGCAGGCAGTCGTGGACCCTGAAATGAGGTTTCGTGATATTCTTACTGGTTGGCCTGGTAGCATTAATGATCATCGTGTACTGAAAAATTCAGGATTTTTCAGACAATATGAATGTGGTCAGAAGCTGAATGGCCCAGTGAAGGAGTTGGCAGATGGCATTCAAATCAGAGGAGACCAAACATTTGGTTGAAAATTAGTCCAATGATGGATGACATACATACAATTGGTTGAATATCAATATCAATCACTCCCTGGGAATCACTCAATTGACAGAGGAGACCAAACATTTGGTTGAAAATTAGTGGTCAGCCTGGGTTTTTTCTGATTCCTCTAGACCCTTTTGCAATTGGCCATTGTGGCTCTCTCCCACTGGGGTGGATGATGTCTGGTTTTAAAAAGAGTGATTTTTTATTTAGTATGTGGTTTTAAAAAGAGTGATTTTTATTCAGTATATCAATATCAATCACTCACTGGGAATCACTCAATTGACAGAGGAGACCAAACATTTGGCTGAAAATTAGTGGTCAGCCTGGGTTTTTTGTGATTGCTCAAGACCCTTTTGCAATTGGCCATTGTAGCTCTCTCCCACTGGGTAGACGATGTTTGGTTTTAAAAAGAGTGATGTCTAGTTTGAAGATTGGATTCAAGACGTAATAGATAAACATGGAACTGTATTTAATTGCAGGTTGAATTTGATGATAACTGAACATGGTCTTTGAGCTGGGGCACGCAGAAATTTGTATGCATAGAACATAATGTGAAAAAAAATGAAAACCAATAAACATAGAAACGTCTGCCCATAAGATTGATACATAGAAGGGTAAAGTCACTCTGAGCTTTGATTACCCACATTAACTTAAAGAACAAAATTGAATTGCAATTTAGACAAAGTCAAATGATAATCAAATCAAAACTGAATTGTAATGAAGTAAATGTCTATACACTGCTAATATAACAAGAAAACAAAACAGTAGGAAAATAACAGGGCACTACCTATGATAGAGATTGAAATTGAAATGCTAATTAAACTATGATGCATTTTTTTCAATGTATTATTATGTCCAATGATGGATAACATACACAGGTACTGAAAGTGAAAAATAAAAGGAAGACATTTGACTACATCTGCTCCCTGGTAAAATCAGATTTGTCATCAAGGCCGTTATCCATTATCATAACTGTAGAAGGCAACGTGCTGACAGTTGACAACCAAGTTGCTATTGCTTTAAGAAGGTTGGCTTCAGGTGAGTCTCAACATAATGTAGGAGAATCATTCGATGTTGGGAAATCAATAGTTTCTCAGGTGACTTGGAAGTTTGTGGAGGCTATGGGAGAACTAGGCATGCATCACTTGAAGTGGCCTGATGCAAATGAAATGAAGGAAATCAAGTCCAAATTTGAAATGATTCAAGGGTTTCCCAACTACTGTGGAGCAATTGATACTACCCACATTATTAAGAGGTTGCCTGCAGGAGAAGCTTCAAACATCTGGCATGATTCTGAGGAAAACGACAGTATGATATTGCAGGCATTCATGGACCCTGAAATGAGGTTTCGTGATATTCTTACTGGTTGGCCTGGTAGCATTAATGATCATCTTATACTAAAAAATTCAGGATTTTTCAGACAATGTGAATGTGATCAGAAGCTGAATGGCCCAGTGAAGGAGTTGGTAGATGGCATTCAAATCAGAGGAGACCAAACATTTGGTTGAAAATTAGTCCAATGATGGATGACATACATACAATTGGTTGAATATCAATATCAATCACTCACTGGGAATCACTCAATTGACAGAGGAGACCAAACATTTGGTTGAAAATTAGTGGTCAGCCTGGGTTTTTTGTGATTGCTCCAGACCCTTTTGCAATTGGCCATTGTGGCTCTCTCCCACTGGGGTGGACAATGTCTAGTTTTAAAAAGAGTGATTTTTATTCAGTATGTCTCTCCCACTCATAGAGGAGACCAAACATTTGGTTGAAAATTAGTCCAATGATGGATGACTTACATACAATTGGTTGAATATCAATATCAATCACTCACTGGGAATCACTCAATTGACAGAGGAGACCAAACATTTGGTTGAAAATTAGTGGTCAGCCTGGGTTTTTTGTGATTGCTCCAGACCCTTTTGCAATTGGCCATTGTGGCTCTCTCCCATTGGGGTGGATGATGTCTGGTTTTAAAAAGAGTGATTTTTTATTCAGTATGTGGTTTTAAAAAGAGTAATTTTTATTCAGTATATCAATATCAATCACTCACTGGGAATCACTCAATTGATAGAGGAGACCAAACATTTGGCTGAAAATTAGTGGTCAGCCTGGGTTTTTTGTGATTGCTCCAGACCCTTTTGCAATTGGCCATTGTGGCTCTCTCCCACTGGGTGGACGATGTCTAGTTTGAAGATTGGATTCAAGACGTAATAGATAAAAATGGAACTGTATTTAATTGTAGGTTGAATTTGATGATAACTGAACATGGTCTCTGAGCTGGGGCACGCAGAAATTTGTATGCATAGAACATAATGTGAAAAAAATGAAAACCAATAAACATAGAAACATCTGCCCATAAGATTGATACATAGAAGGGTAAAGTCACTCTGAGCTTTGATTACCCACATTAACTTAAAGAACAAAATTGAATTGCAATTTAGACAAAGTCAAATGATAATCAAATCAAAACTGAATTGTAATGAAGTAAATGTCTATACACTGCTAATATAACAAGAAAACAAAACAGTAGGAAAATAACAGGGCACTACCTATGATAGAGATTGAAATTGAAATGCTAATTAAACTATGATGCATTTTTTTCAATATTTTCTTATGTCCAATGATGGATAACATACACAGGTACTGAAAGTGAAAAATAAAAGCAAGATGTCTAATGGTGGTGTATAGTACAAAACCAAAGTGGTGGTGTATAGAACCCAACACTCTTGTATGGGAATCACTGCAAGCCTACAATTGGTTGAATATAAATTGATAGAGGATAACATACATACAATTGGTTGAATATCAATATCAATCACTCACTGGGAATCACTCAATTGACAGAGGAGACCAAACATTTGGTTGAAAATTAGTGGACTCACTGGGTTTTTTGCGATTGCTCCAGACCCTTTTGCAATTGGCCATTGTGGCTCTCTCCCACTGGGGTGGACGATGTCTGGTTTTAAAAAGAGTGATTTTTATTCAGCATGTCTCTCCCATTCACTGGGAATCACTGGTTGAAAGTGAAAAATAAAAGTGAAAAATAAAAGCAAGATGCCTAATGGTGGTGTATAGTACAAAACCAAAGTGGTGGTGTATAGTACCCAACACTCTTGTATGAGAATCAAAATTGAATTGTAATGAAGTAAATGTCTATACACTGCTAATATAACAAGAAAACAAAACAGTAGGAAAATAACAGGGCACTACCTATGATAGAGATTGAAATTGAAATGCTAATTAAACTATGATGCATTTTTTTCAATGTATTCTTATGCCCAATGATGGATAACATACACAGGTACTAAAAGTGAAAAATAAAAGAAAGATGCCTAATGGTGGTGTATAGTACAAAACCAAAGTGGTCGTGTATAGTACCCAGCACTCTTGTATGGGAATCACTACAAGCCTACAAGGTCATTTAAGCCATAACATGCATATCAATGCTTCCCTCAATGTCATTGTTCACAAGTGAATGACAAGGTAACGTTGTTGAACTATTTTCAAGGTAATTGTACTAAGTAATAGACAACAACCAAAAAAACCAGAATATTGTTGACCAAATTCTTATTCAAATGGATTGGCTGTAGGTGATGATATGAAGGATTACTTTACCCTTCTATGTATCAGTCTTGTTCACGATTTTTCAAAAACATTACGGGTTTTATTTCTTAAGAACAAGACATATGCTTTGATTGATTTTAATACTTAAAATACCTAAAACGTTTGTCCTGACCAAAATGCAACACAACCTAATCTGTGAAAGTCCCTTTATGAAAAATCAGTGAAATCGACCCTGTGTGAAGTTTACAGGGATGGAGTATACAGGGAAAATAAGCCGAACAAAATATTGTTGCAGAAGATTGAGAAAATACCTAAAATGTTCGTCTTGACCAGGATGCAACACAACCTAATCTGTGAAAGTCCTTTTATGAAAAATCAGTAAAATCAAGCCTGAGGAGATGCAGGTCGATACCCACGCGCCGCTATGAGGTGAAGTTTTCAAACCCATGACTGGAATTCCAGACCTGATCGCTCAATTTCTCTTCCCGGCAAATGAGCAAAAACGATGATTTCAATGTCATTGGCCGTATAGCCACTAAAATTTCAAAAGATATTTGTCAAATTGGGGGAAATTAAGTTTAAGGATTTTTTTTTAAATTATAGGTGTCCTTAGAATGAGTTATGAGTGATTTAATTTACCATTTTTTATAGAAAATTGTTGTGTTGTTTTGAAAAAAAATGTATAAAACTAATTAATTATTATTTAACCATCCAAGTTAAGTTCCAAAACCCAAACCACATTGGAAGCAGGTGCCCACTGCCAACTACCCTCTAGTAGAAGAAGAACTGGGACTCCTAATGCACACACATAGGTTTGGTTGGGTAAACCCATTTTGATTTGAGAGGTCACAAAACTCCTTAAAATACCAACATTACATTGAGAATACCTTTGGCTATGCAACCATGACTAAGGTCTATCTATTCTATCAAGTCATTAGGCCTTGCAACTGGCCTCATCTACAAATACTGTGTTAGCATGGGGGACTGCCATTAACTTCTCTACATTAGAAAGCCATCTATCAACCTTGTTCAGGGGAGTCAGCTTTAGTAGTTCACACTGATTCAGGTCTCAAAATTCTCACACATACTGGTTAGCTTCTCTCAAAGACATGCTGAATCAAGACACTAAAACCTGTAAATTTGATTCCATTCATTGATTTTTGTCATTAGGTAACATTAAATAGAATTTAACTTCAATTGTTGTCAATCTAAATTGTCCTGGCCGACCCCCCATTAGTTTACCTTGGTTTTTAGTCTAGTTTCCCATGGTTCTGCTTCTTGGTCATCATCTTTCCCCTTCCCAATGCTCCCTCGGTCTATCTCTACTCGCCTTACCCCATCCATCTCCCCCACGAAAGGATCCCCCTCAGCAACTCAAAAGTAAGCCCAAGCTCTAGATCTATCTATATGACTTATTTTCTTATTACCCTTGGAGGTTTGATATACTGAACCCACTTGAAACTTTTAAGTATTGGCATACTTTGAGTGGCACGGACCTGTGGACGAAAACTATGATTTAAAATAATCTGGAGTTACTTACCAACCATATTCCCCAACCAACAATGAGTAGTAAGGATTTGAAAGGATTTTCTATTGTGTTTCACACCAATCTCCCTTCTCTATTAATTTCTCAAACCTATTTGAACCTCAGTTTCCTTCCAAACTGAGTAAGAATATGAGCATTGTATTAGCAGGAGTAACATTTTACTATGTGTTTTGACACAGTGGACATGTTCCCTGTCCACTCCCAAGTTTTCCTGGTGTATATTCTAACTTTGTTGTATATCATCCCCCTACAAGGCTCTTAGATCAAACAAGTTCATTTTTTTCCTCCTTTATTCTAACAAGGCTATTTTTGAGTGCATGAGAATACTTACCCCACCACTATCCTTCTTCACCAAGAAATCCCAAGGTGTCAGTTGAGAGCTGCTATAGGTTAAAGATAGTAGAAGTTAAAGTATTAAGTACTTGATGAAAATAAAAAAATATTTCTATCTCTTAGGGATTCCACCATGTTCCTTGGAAGCTTGAATTTCTCTCACCACAACCCACCCAAGGGTCTTCACCTAAACACATTTTGTTACATGTTCCCACTCACCAAACAAGCCACTTAGCTACTAGTGGGAATGCCAACACCACTACATTCAAAATTACTGATGCGTTATGATATGATCTCATCTAGGTCCCGAGAAGCTAATCAGTATGTGTGAGAATTTTGAGACCTGAATCAGTGTGAACTACTAAAGCTGACTCCCCTGAACAAGGTTGATTTTTGGAGAAAAAGGGGAAAATTTGTGGGTTTTTATTCTATCAGAGGATTAAATAGTTTAAGTCACTTTTGGATATGTATACTCTTTATAAAGGGGACCTTCTAAACCTATTCTAAAATTAATTGAACCTTACATGTGTGTTTGAGGAGATTTAATGTTGCTCATAATCTAGAATTCAAACATTCTCTTGTAAATTGTGTTGAGGCTTGATATCCTGACCTTTACAATGTACATAAACTCAACAATGGTTCAAATCATAGGAACTATAAAATTTCTCAGGAAGAAATTAGTTAGAATAAGGTTGCTAATGTGGTGTTTTTTTCAATAAACTCATCGACAATTTGGAGAAGGTAAAACTCCCCCATGCTAATTTTGGGGAGGTGGTAGGGTGTAGGAAATTGGTAGAAGAGTGTGACATAAGTTGTTTACCTTATTTTATAAGTAATAGTATAAAAGTGTTTTGGTACAACTTCACTATTGAAATTTTAAAATCCTATGGGAATGTTGGTCTCATAGAGAAAGCGTCAAGAAGGAACCTTATTTTTATTGGGAAATTTTTGACATGGTGTCAAATGTTAGACTATATCTACCAATTATATTACAAAATATATGAATACCATGAGAGGATGCACACTAACTACTGGGGAAAAAATGATAATAGGTTATTAGCTCTCACACAAGAAGGGTATCTTATATTTTTGTGGAAGAACTATAATCCTAATGCTAGAGAATTTAGAGACTATTGACAACACAAACTAAAATCTAGGCAAATAGTGAATTTCCCCTATTCAATAATGGTTAATCCTCATAGGGATATAGTTAGAAAATAAATATACCTTGGATTACTATAGAATTAAACCAAGTACACCTTATTTTGTGTTTCCATATTTTAATTTCATAAATGGGTTCCAAGTAGAGGCGCAACCTCTGCTTCAGCCCCATTCTTTCAAAGACATAATCCAAGATAACTCCTCTATGGAAATAGGTTCAAAGAATTCTCACTTTAAACTATAGATGATTTGAATGTGGATGAGATGATTAAGAGCTACTTAGACCATGTCCTAAATTTTGCATTTAATTACCTTTGCATAACCCTTAAGATCTTTCCAATTTGGTCGCTATTCACTAAGAAATGTCATTCCACAAAATTTTATCCTAGATGTTTTTAAAGTCGATTTACATTATTATGTAAAATTGTAAGTGGCTATGGATTGTGAAAGTTTAGAGGTAAGAATATTGTTTGTTTCCTTTGTTACCAAGAAAATGTTCATATTACATTTTCTTTGAAGGAAATTCTAGAATCCTTGGAAGAAGTCCATGTATAAAAGGATTCATAGGTAGATTTGGAGGTTCTAGGTTCCTTGGCAATTGGTCTATGAAATTTCATGAAAAGAGGTCAAGGACATGGTTTTCAAGGTGAAAGTAGGCATGAAATTTGTATTTTGAACGTTATAGTCAATTGTTTGAAAGTGGTGTTTTTAGTAGACAAACTTTAAACCCATATATTTATAATTTAATAAACTACTAAAGGAATTTATTGTAAGGATAAGAGTAGCATGGCCTCATTCAAGATGTTGAACTTTGTAGTGAAGGTAGCAACCAAAGTAGTTCTTTTTCACCTTTTGAGGTTGGGGAATGGGTTTGGTGTTTTAGAGTTGGAATTGGTTCAATTGAATGAACATAAAATAATCTTAAGATCAGATTTCTGAAACTTTCCAAAGCAGTTTTTTTTCCGCATTAAATTTTTTTATGTTCTTGGATGGGACCAAGACATGTGGTTTTCCTATGATGAGTATAAACAAGTTGGGGAGGGTGTCAATAGTTTCAATTGTGAAGATGATTGAGGTAGTTATCAATCCCATGAATACACATTTTTTCCACACAACAATAAGAATACCTATTTTTGGGTAAAGGAACCTTAAGTGTTCATGAAAGTGTCTCCCACATAGAAAATATGTTGGTAGCATTGGAGAATTTAACAAACATAGTCTTGGAAAAAGTTGTTCGATTGTGTTCTTTAGTGAAAGAGGGGAAGGATGTTGGAGGTAAGTTGAAACTTGCACTAGTAGAAGATGCAAGATTTTGTGACAAAGGAATTCTCCAAGGTGAATCCTATGGAATTAATGATTATACACAAGATAACAGAACTCATAAGGATGCATTTTTTTCAATGGAAAACAAGATAACTATTGTGTATCAGCGATGCAAAGAGACATTCATTCAATATAAATATTACCTGCAAGATGGTGGGTTAATTGAAGGAAGGGTATGTGAATCCAATCCCCTTATGGATGTGCTTCAACATTATATATACCAAGAAATTGAGGGTGTTATTGATGGTGTTTCAATTGTATAAAAAAACTTAGATGTGACAATCTTAGAGGTCACTAAGAAGGATCAATTTACTATTCACAATAAAGGGATGAGTAATTCTACTAAGATGTGAGTTAGGAGGGTACAAAATAATAAAAAAATCCAACTATGGAACCTTTAGTGATTATGGACGTAGTGAATGATTTAACATACCTTGGTGAAGGCAAAGAATTGGAATATGTGGCTACGTAGTGCATAGAGTGTTGTAAGGTTGTATGGAGTGAAGTCTACCAATTTCCCACGTGCCTATTGAAAGAACCTTCAAGGAATTATAGGTTTAGAAATCTAGTTGATAAAACTTGTGGTGGTAGAAATCCTTGTTGGGCATCATCTTCTCTTCATTGAGGCTAGTTTACATGGATTTATACCCAAGGCTATACTAGTGGGAATTAAGGTTCCATTATATTGGTTCCTTGTATAAGTTTGTTGAGTTTGATAGGATGACTTAATAGTATTGAGGAATGTGTAGAGACATTTTATTTATTGAACAATGTTATACAAGTAGACTGAAGTGTGAATGGAAGTGACTACTTTTGGAATGAAAAAGTGCATTCTCATGGTTTGGATATGATCGATGGATTAGATACCCAACAAGTTTTGGACATGGGGTTCGAGAGTGTACATAAGCATGGAATATTAATCAAAGTATTGAAGAAGTAGAAAGTTTGGAGAAGTGCAAGATTTGATAGTTGAGTGGCATTCTTGGTGAAGGGTCATTTGTAGAGGTAGAATCTGCATCTAGCAACTAATGTGCATCATAATTTGAACATAAGCACTTAAATTAGTAGGATTTTGTAGAAAAGGAGAGTTACATGGAAATTCTAGTCGAAACATTTGTGAAATTGATAGATATAGAATTTGTCCCTCTACATACCTAGAAACCTTGAGAACAACCCATAACTCCTCATGAAAACTGAAGGTAAACACCCTACGCAAACAGGGGGGTAACACAACATAAATCTCGTCTTCTATTATTATTGTTGTTTGCTTCTATTTTTTATATTTTTATAACATAAAAATTGTCATCAACATACTGTAACAGAAAACATCAACCATTGTAAAGAAACAGGGCATCGTGACCAAGGAGTTCTAATATACAGTCAACAGTTCAAACTCAACTGTCATATAATTTTTACAAAATAGACCATATAAGCAAATAATTCTAAAGTTATAGATTCTAGATTATAAACTGAAAAAGACAAATAATTCTACCATTTGTTAAGTGTTAAACTTTCGGGTTACTCTGAAACTGTTTACACCAAGTTTGGGAATGAAATTTGGCATACATGGGGGATTTTCAGCCCCTGGATAGTATGAGAGGGATTGTAGCATGAAAGATGGTCCATGATGGTTATGCACACTTGTAATAGCTTACTAAAAGGATGCCAAACTTAGATGATCATTGGCTTAATGTTCTTCCCTAGGGCATTTAAGATCTCTTGCTTGGATGGTGGGCCTACTACATGATGGCCACATGGAGGATTCTCTTAGTGGGAGAATGCCCTACAGGATACGAGGAACATTGTGCATTGTGGAGTACTACAAGCCCTAGATAGCATGTGGCAGCTTGGTTTTTTGCAGTGTTCCACGGGGATGCGCCTCCCAGGGTCAGGGGCTCGCCCCCTGCGTTTCCCACGCCCCGGGGGCTGGAGGGCTCCATGTGAGACGTTTCTCGATGCCCCCTTTTCGACGAAACACAGTGAAACGCAGCCTGATGATGGGGGGGCTTCTACACGCCCTCCACCGAACACGGGGGGCTCCCACATGCCCCCCCCCCCCCCCCCCCCCCGCCCCTCCGATATTTGATTTTTTTTTAATAAAAATTTCAAAAACAAATAAAAAAATGAAATTTTAATTTTAATTTAAAAATAAAACTAAAAATTTTTAACCTAGACTTACCTTTACCATTTGGAATTTACGGTTTACCTTTTTATTTTATCCTCCTTGTTCTGAACCAGCCGCATCTCAACAGCGTGAGCTTCTCCTTGAGTTGTGAACCATCCGCTTGTGTGCTGGCCAATGTGCTGAGAGCCCGTGAGGTTTGACCCTTCATCCTTGTGCTGAGAGCCCGTGATCACTGTGGTGAGAGCTCGTGAGCAGTGAGCCATTGATGTGACGATTTGCCAGAGTTGTGACTCGTGAACCCGTGAGCTGTGGACGTGGACGAACTGGAGCAGGAGGCCGCGTGACTGTGGACTGTGGACAGTGTTGAGACTCGAGAGGTATTTAAAATTTTAATTTATTTTAAACTAATTGGAGGAAATACAGTCAGTTATCTTAACATGGCATACATACAGTCAGTTACCATAATATGGTTCTTATAATAACTTCTAACAGTGGTATTGGTGAAGAAATCATCTTCTGGAGATTCTGTCCAGCATAGCTAGCCCATTGTACATATTGAGCTTTTCCTCCAAAGTTCACATAATTGTTTGCCAGGCTAAGTATTAGTCACCACCTGAGCTTTTTCCCCGGCTGTGGGAAAGCATGTAGGCAACTAAACCCGCCCGAAAGCAATAGCTTTTTTACTCCTTTAGAGTAGCACTAAATCAAAGAATACCACTCCGCAGCAAAGAATTCCCTGCACAAGCAGATCTAGAAATGGTTTATAAATCCATCATCTGTGAATATAAGTATTATAGGAGTATTAATAAGTAGACAATTTGATAAAGGGATGGGAAGGGATGGACAGGGGGATCTTGCCCTACCAGCAACGAAATGAAAGGAATTCCTTCTTTATAAGCTGGTGGGTAAAACAACACAACGATATAAACACTTGTAAAATTGTCTTCATCAATGGATAGCCTCAATTTATCATCTTTTCTAAGAGGGAATTTGTTGTTTTAAGCAAAACGGTTATGCAGTCAATTATGCAGATCAGCAGTAGTCAATGTTGAAGTAGATGTTGCAGTCAGTTTTGTTTTTAAGGGGGAATAATTTTTGGCATCAGTGAAGGCAGGCGGTAGGGGCTTATTAGGCGTAGGTGGCTTATAAGTTCACATAATTGTTTTCCAGGCTAAGTATTAGTCTGAGACCATACTTGTTGGCCTCAGAGACCACGAAGTCCAGGGCCTTCATTACAAAACAGAGAAAGCAAAACAACCACCACAAACAGAAAAACAAACAATGTCAGCAGATCCAGCCACCCAAATACAAAAAACAAACAATGCCAGCAGATCTAGGGCCCATGCATGAAGCTGAAAGACTTGTTCATCATATACACCAGGATAAGTCTGCAATGCCTTGTACTGGCCATCATTGAAAGCCCAAGTCCTAGCAACATTGAGCCCATGAGCTGCAGCTTCTTGAAAAACAGAGGTAACCTTATTCCTTTGTGCTGTATCTGTTGCCATAGTCATCAACCAGTAAGAGTTGAACCCATTGACAAACAGAGCATTCCCATTGACAGAAAAATGGGCGCCCTCTGTCTTGACATACCCACTTCCTCCTGCTGCAGCTTGATGAAGAAAACTAAGAAAGAACAGACAAGCAAGAGCCCAAAAGCTCATCTGCCTACCACTACCCATTTGATAAAAATAACTCCATTGACCTCAGAAAACAATATAGATTCCCAAAGTTACAGGTCAAAACTACTGAAGGAGGCTCTCTGCATTGAAGATCTCCAAACACTGAAAAGCTATGACAGCCTAGAGCAATAGAGAAGGCTATATAGAGTTAAAGATTTGAGAAATTAGTGGCACTTGGCATGTGAAGTTGATAATGGTGCAGAGGAGCTGATAGATGAAGCTAAGTTTTGGGGACCCACAGAACAACGTCTGAGGATGGAAGAACAAATTTCATGAATGCTCACATGGGGATGTGACTTTATGCCACTGTTCAACCTGTTAGAATTGATCTCCATAGGGAATGGAGAATATAACTTTATAGGAAATACCAAAACCAAAATGAAAATGGATATGAGGAGGGAAATAATGAAAATGGGTATTTCCCACTGGGTACTCAGACATCTTCATCTCCCAAGTTGTTTGGTGATCATATGTAAATTATCCTCCTAGACCTAAGGTGCACATTGTTACACTCTAGAGGGTTGATGTTAGAGGATAGGAAGGTTGAGATTTCATTTTTTTTAACTGTATACTTATTTGGATTCATGTTGGATTGCATTGGAAATTGAGGTCCTATTACATGAGCATTCATTGGAGCATTCAATGGAAGTTGCAATTGTGGTTGCATAGGTAACTGTGAAGGTAATTATGATTGTTGTATTGGGAAGTGTTTTCCAAGAAGAGAGGACTACACTAGTTTTGTGACCAAGAGAGGCTTTGGATTGATTAATTTGACCATTGTACCCATGGTGAAGGGTACTGTAACTTTTGAGGACTTTTTCATGCCAGAGTTGGAAATTATGTTTCTCGAGGACCATATTTATTATTATAAGCATTAAAAAATGCAGAAGAGTCATGGTTCATACCTTGTGGTTGAGCTTTCCATGGATTATTCAGGGATAAAAAGTACGATGGCTCAACTTACTAGTCCCTTGGTACACTTATTTTACTCATAGGAGTTATGGGCATGATTTTGTAGGATGATCCTAATCCCACCCACAAATTTCAACAGTTTTCAATAAAAATTCCTTTGAGGAATGTTTTTTTCTACATTGTGGGAAGAAAATAGGAAGTTCCTTCTCAGTATCAAATTTGTCTTTTATTACCTTGAAAAAAATACAGCTGGGAAGATAATGTGTTGAGGATATCAGTCTTAAAATCCTTTAACAAGATTCCAATCTCCACATAGGTTACTCCTCCATTGGATAACTTCATGGCTCTGTTGGAAAAGTATTTGATTCCTAGTTTGCTTATAGAATCTCCCCATGAGAATATTTTTCATAAGTAATAGATTGTCTCATAAATTTCTTTTGATATATCCTCTTTTACCACTAGGTTCACCATATCCATCCATTCATCCCGCATCCCTCAAATTAAAATTGTCTTCAAGATGTCACCACCTAGAGTGTTGTGTGGATACCTATGCAAATTAGATTGAAAACACTCTACATAGTCCTCCAGGTTCCCTTCTTCCTTATGTGTCATATTAAATGTATCCTCCCTCAACTCTCAAGATTTGCAATACTCTTGGTAATTCTCAAGAAATGAAATTTCATAACAAACTGGAAACATAACAAACTGGAAATGACAGTAACAAACTGGAAACATAGGAACAATAATCACACATGACCCATGAATGGGATGAAAGGTTTCCTCGAGGGGATTTCATTAAATCAACAGGGAAATTACATTGGAGAATGAGATATATCGTGATACAAGAAGAATATACAAAATTACAATAGAGATTACATAATACTATAGAAAAAAGTTTGAATCTGTCTAGCCCAAACACACCAAAAGAGTCATAAGCTCTGTCTTCTAATGTCTCTATGATCAAACAAAAATTGGAAGGAGTTACACTCTGTTTCCAAAATATGTGATCCATTTCTTGTGATAATTTTGTCCTTCTTATAATGCTCCTACATTTTCCTGTTACAACTATGTCTTATTGACTTCTTACTAGCCATTTATGCTACCAACAAATAAACCAACCAAACATAAATTTGTTATGTTTATATTAAACTATTGTAGTTCCTACTGATATGTTCTCCACCATAAGTGCTAAGCTAGCAACTAAAGTGGTTGTTGAGATAGATACTAAGGCGGTTGTTGAACTAGAATTTATGGAAGCTATGATGACGAATCCCATGAATCTCCTTAAGGTATAACTAATAGATCCTACTGAGCAGATGTTAAGGCATCAAGATTGGCAGAATTATGGCAGAATTAAATGATTGGCATACTCTGATAAATGTATGACAGAATTAGATGATTAGCATGCCCTTATAAATGTATGGCATAATCTAGCAGATTGATTAAAAATCTTAAAACCGAACCTTTCATAGTCTAGCAGATTCATAAAAATATAATAAAATATGGAAGTATGATATAGAAAAGAATATCAGAAGCATATACTTGGAAAGTGTCTCCCACATAGAAAATATGTTGGTAGCATTGGAGAATTTAACAAACATAGTCTTGGAAAAAGTTGTTCGATTGTGTTCTTTAGTGAAAGAGGGGAAGGATGTTGGAGGTAAGTTGAATCTTTCACTAGTAGAAGATGCAAGATTTTGTGACAAAGGAATTCTCCAAGGTGAATCCTATGGAATTAATGATTATACACAAGATAACAAAACTCATAAGGATGCATTTTTTTCAATGGAAAACAAGATAAATATTGTGTATCAACAATGCAAAGAGACATTCATTCAATATAAATATTACTTACAAGATGGTGGGTTAGTTGAAGGAAGGGTATGTGAATCCAATCCCCTTATGGATGTGCTTCAACATTATATATACCAAGAAAGTGAGGGTGTTATTGATGGTGTTTCGATTGTATAAAAAAACTTAGATGTGACAATCTTAGAGGTCACTAAGAAGGATCAATTTACTATACACAATAAAGGGATGAGTAATTCTACTAAGATGTGAGTTAGGAGGGTATAAAATAGTAAAAACATCCAACTATGGAACCTTTAGTGATTATGGACGTAGTGAATGATTTAACATACCTCGGTGAAGGCAAAGAATTGGAATATGTGGCTAGGTAGTGCATAGAGTGTTGTAAGGTTGTATGGAGTGAAGGCTACCAATTTCCCACATGCCTATTGAAAGAACCTTGAAGGCATGATAGGTTTAGAAATCTAGTTGATAAAACTTGTGGTGGTAGAAATCCTTGTTGGGCATCATCTTCTCTTCATTGAGGCTAATTTACATGAACATACCTCCACACAGCAATAATGCAGCCTCCTTGAGTCCTTCACATGGAAAAAACACAGCCAATTAAACACTACAATGTGAACTCAGCCTCTTTAATAGACTGAGCTCACCCTTCATACCAATTTTTTGAGCAAGAATCAAATCCCATCGAATGTTGAATTTCCAATTTGGGTTTCTAGGGCAAAAATCTCTATTTTCTATGGCATATTCAATTTCTATGTGATTGTATGGATCTTTTTTATTGTTTCTGCTCAGGTGTTAATTAATTCCTCCACCATAAAATTTATTTTTGGGTTAATTCATATGTATGTTAACCATCTCCTTGAAGTCGCTGATGGGAATCATTACTAGTGCATTTGTAAATTCACTACAACATTGAAACATTACTCCCAAGCATATCATTTCCAAGTTAATTAAATTGATCTTCCTGATAATTGTGTAGTATGTTGTTGGTTTTGCATTCTCCAACAGCTATCATATGGTTAACCCTTTGCATGAAGCAAAACATCCCCAAATTGTACATTGTAGTAATTCCACACAGACACCCGCATGGTAACAAAAATGAATCCACACTCTAGTGATCACGGTTTATGAGAAACATTGACAAAATAAGCCTTCATATCATCACCTATAGCCAGTCCATTTGAATAAGAATTTGGTCAACAATATTCTAGTTTGTTTGGTTGTTGTTTATTACTTAGTACAATTACCTTGAAAACAGTTCAACAACGTTACCTTGTCATTCACTTGTGAACAATGACATTGAGGGAAGCATTGATATGCATGTTATGGCTTAAATGACCTTGTAGGCTTACAATGATTCCCATACAAGAGTGTTGGGATTCACTCATCTTCGCCTAACTGAGTCAGCCTTTTTTATGCTTGTATTTTCTAAGAGTACAAAACTAGTTTAATTCTACAGGTAGAAAGATAAGATGATTCGTCGGCTCCTGCAAGATACAATTTTATTCGAAATGCATAAAAAGCTATGAAACATGACACAGCCATATAGGCCTCTGTGTCCGTGTCCAACGGGTCGGGCATGTGACATGACGTGAAAAATGTCGGGCATGAGTTTTAATGTGTCCTAAAACGTATGACATGTTTTGGGCACGTGTCAGGATAGAAAATGAAAGATAAGGAGAATACCACTTCTAAGGCACTGGCAGGAACACCTCCAACAAGCAAGATAATGACCATAGAATAAAAAACGGTCTGAAAAATAATGACCTGCTACCATTACTATTTCATTTGCAGAGCCTCCAATGAAATGAGGCTAGTTTCTTCAGCCCGAGTGAAAGGTTTGATAGATCCAATGTTCCACCAGACTGTGCCATAGTTGGCAAATTTTGACCTGAAGATGTATGCACAAGATCAGACCTCACAGAAGTAGCATTTGATGATGATACACCTTCCAGTAAAACTTACATGTTTGGCTGCTGATGTAAATTAATTGAGTGGCCATATGATCCTGCTGGTATTGCTGAGTTGGAATTTAGTTTGTGAGGACTGTTGAAATCCAAAACAAAGATTCTACAGGAGCCAAAACAAATGTCCAAATGAATACAACACCCTATTATGGATATTCTAGAAACAACATACATAAATCCTAGTTGCAGGTCACGTCTTTTATTTTTCATGTCTCTTTCTTTCCAACTCAGGCTACAAGGTACTGAAAAAGATTATTTGAATTTAGGACATTATTGTTAAGTAATTTATATGAGTCAGTTAGGTTCCTTTCAAGGGGTTCAATTGTGTTTCATTTAATTCTAGAGGTAGAAAGCTAAGATGATTGGTCGGCTCCAGCAAGATACAATTTTATTCGAAATGCATAAAAAGCTATGAAACATGACACAGCCATATCGGCCTCCGTGTCCGTGTCCAACGGGTCGGGCATGTGACATGACCTGACAAATGTCAGGAATGAGTTTTAATGTGTCCTAAAACGCATGACATGTTTTGGGCATGTGTTAGGATAGAAAATGAAAGATAAGGAGAATACCACTTCTAAGGCACTGGCAGGCACACCTCCAACAAGCAAGATAATGACCATACAATAAAAAATGGTCTTAAAAATAATGACCTGCTACCATTACTATTTCATTTGCAGAGCCTCCAATGAAATGAGGCTAGTTTCTTTAGCCCGAGTGAAAGGTTTGATAGATCCAATGTTCCACCAGACTGTGCCATAGTTGGCAAATTTTGACCTGAAGATGTATGCACAAGATCAGACCTCACAGAAGTAGCATTTGATGATGATACACCTACCAGTAAAACTTACGTGTTTGGCTGCTGATGTAAATTAATTGAGTGGCCATATGATCCTGCTGGTATTGCTGAGTTGGAATTTAGTTTGTGAGGATTGTTGAAAGCCAAAACAAAGGTTCTACAGGAGCCAAAACAAATGTCCAAATGAATACAACACCCTATTATGGATATTCTAGAAACAACATACATAAATCCTAGTTGCAGGTCACGTCTTTTATTTTTCATGTCTCTTTCTTTCCAACTCAGGCTACAAGGTACTACAAACGATTATTTGAATTGAGGAAATTATTGTTAAGTAATTTTTATGAGTCAGTTAGGTTCCTTTCAAGGGGTTCAATTATGTTTCATTTAATTCTAGAGGTAGAAAGCTAAGATGATTGGTCGGCTCCAGCAAGATACAATTTTATTCGAAATGCATAAAAAGCTATGAAACATGACACAGCCATATAGGCCTCCGTGTCCGTGTCCAACGGGTTGGGCATGTGACATGACCTGACAAATGTCGGGCATGAGTTTTAATGTGTCCTAAAACGCATGTCATTTTTTGGGCACGTGTAAGGATAGAAAATGAAAGATAAGGCGAATACCACTTCTAAGGCACTGGCAGGCACACCTCCAACAAGCAAGATAATGACCATACAATAAAAAACGGTCTTAAAAATAATGACCTGCTACCATTACTATTTCATTTGCAGAGCCTCCAATGAAATGAGGCTAGTTTCATCAGCCCGAGTGAAAGGTTTGATAGATCCAATGTTCCGCCAGACTGTGCCATAGTTGGCAAATTTTGACCTGAAGATGTATGCACAAGATCAGACCTCCCAAAAGTAGCATTTGATGACGATACACCTGCTAGTAAAACTTACATGTTTGGCTGCTGATGTAAATTAATTGAGTGGCCATATGATCCTGCTGGTATTGCTGAATTGGAATTTAGTTTGTGAGGACTGTTGAAAGCCAAAACAAATGTCCAAATGAATACAACACCCTATTATGGATATTCTAGAAACAACATACATAAATCCTAGTTGCAGGTCACGTCTTTTATTTTTCATGTCTCTTTCTTTCCAACTCAGTCTACAAGGTACTGAAAAAGATTATTTGAATTTAGGACATTATTGTTAAGTAATTTATATGAGTCAGTTAGGTTCCTTTCAAGGGGTTCAATTGTGTTTCATTTAATTCTAGAGGTAGAAAGCTAAGATGATTGGTCGGCTCCAGCAAGATACAATTTTATTCGAAATGCATAAAAAGCTATGAAACATGACACAGCCATATAGGCCTCTGTGTCCATGTCCAACGGGTCGGGCATGTGACATGACCTGACAAATGTCGGACATGAGTTTTAATGTGTCGTAAAACGCATGACATGTTTTGGGCACGTGTCAGGATAGAAAATGAAAGATAAGGAGAATACCACTTCTAAGGCACTGGTAGGCACACCTCCAACAAGCAAGATAATGACCATACAATAAAAAACGGTCTTAAAAATAATGACCTGCTACCATTACTATTTCATTTGCAGAGCCTCCAATGAAATGAGGCTAGTTTCTTCAGCCCGAGTGAAAGGTTTGATAGATCCAATGTTCAACCAGACTATGCCATAGTTGGAAAATTTTGACCTAAAGATGTATGCACAAGATCAGACCTCACAGAAGTAGCATTTGATGATGATACACCTGCCAGTAAAACTTACGTGTTTGGCTGCTGATGTAAATTAATTGAGTGGCCATATGATACTGCTGGTATTGCTGAGTTGGAATTTAGTTTGTGAGGACTGTTGAAAGCCAAAACAAAGATTCTACAGGAGCCAAAACAAATGTCCAAATGAATACAACACCCTATTAAGGATATTCTAGAAACAACATACATAAATCCTAGTTGCAGGTCACGTCTTTTATTTTTCATGTCTCTTTCTTTCCAACTCAAGCTACAAGGTACTGAAAAAGATTATTTGAATTTAGGACATTATTGTTAAGTAATTTATATGAGTCAGTTAGGTTCCTTTCAAGGTGTTCAATTGTGTTTCATTTAATTCTAGAGGTAGAAAGCTAAGATGATTGGTCGGCTCCAGCAAGATACAATTTTATTCGAAATGCATAAAAAGCTATGAAACATGACACAGCCATATAGGCCTCCGTTTCCGTGTCCAACGGGTCGGGCATGTGACATGACCTGACAAATGTCGCGCATGAGTTTTAATGTGTCCTAAAACGCATGACATGTTTTGGGAACGTGTCAGGATAGAAAATTAAAGATAAGGAGAATACCACTTCTAAGGCACTGGCAACCACACCTCCAACAAGCAAGATAATGACCATACAATAAAAAATGGTCTTAAAAATAATGACCTGCTACCATTACTATTTCATTTGCAGAGCCTCCAATGAAATGAGGCTAGTTTCTTTAGCCCGAGTGAAAGGTTTGATAGATCCAATGTTCCACCAGATTGTGCCATAGTTGGCAAATTTTGACCTAAAGATGTATGCACAAGATCAGACCTCACAGAAGTAGCATTTGATGATGATACACCTGCCAGTAAAACTTACGTGTTTGGCTACTGATGTAAATTAATTGAGTGGCCATATGATCCTGCTGGTATTGCTGAGTTGGAATTTAGTTTGTGAGGATTGTTGAAAGCCAAAACAAATATTCTACGGGAGCCAAAACAAATGTCCAAATGAATACAACACCCTATTATAAATATTCTAGAAACAACATACATAAATCCTAGTTTCAGGTCACGTCTTTTATTTTTCATGTCTCTTTCTTTCCAACTCAGGCTACAAGGTACTGGAAACGATTATTTGAATTTAGGACATTATTGTTAAGTAATTTTTATGAGTGAGTTAGGTTCCTTTCAAGGGTTTCAATTGTGTTTCATTTAATTCTAGAGGTAGAAAGCAAAGATGATTGGTCGGCTCCAGCAAGATACAATTTTATTTGAAATGCATAAAAAGCTATGAAACATGACACAGCCATATAGGCCTCCGTGTCCGTGTCCAACGGGTCGGGCATGTGACATGACCTGCCAAATCTCAGGCATGAGTTTTAATGTGTCCTAAAACGCATGCATGTTTTGGGCACGTGTCAAGATAGAAAATGAAAGATAAGGAGAATACCACTTCTAAGGAACTGGTAGGAACACCTCCAACAAGCAAGATAATGACCATACAATAAAAAACGGTCTTAAAAATAATGACATGCTGCCATTACTATTTCATTTGTAGAGCCTCCAATGAAATCAGGCTAGTTTCTTCAGCCCGAGTGAAAGGTTTTATAGATCCAATGTTCCACCAGACTGTGCCATAGTTGGCAAATTTTGAGCTGAAGATGTATGGACAAGATCAAACCTCACAGAAGTAGCATTTGATGATGATACACCTGCCAGTAAAACTTACGTGTTTGGCTGTTGATGTAAATTAATTGAGTGGCCATATGATCCTGCTGGTATTGCCGAGTTGGAATTTAGTTTGTGAGGACTGTTGAAAGCCAAAACAAAGATTCTACAGGAGCCAAAACAAATGTCCAAATGAATACAAGACCCTATTATGGATATTCTAGAAACCACAACATACATAAGTCCTAGTTGCAGGTCACGTCTTTTATTTTTCATGTCTCTTTCTTTCCAACTCAGGCTACAAGGTACTTAAAAAGATTATTTGAATTTAGGACATTATTGTTAAGTAATTTATATGAGTCAGTTAGGTTCCTTTCAAGGGGTTCAATTGTGTTTCATTTAATTCTAGAGGTAGAAAGCTAAGATGATTGGTTGGCTCCAGCAAGATACAATTTTATTCGAAATGCATAAAAAGCTATGAAACATGACACAACCATATAGGCCTTCGTGTCCGTGTCCAACGGGTCGGGCATGTGACATGACCTGACAAATGTTGGACATGAGTTTTAATGTGTCCTAAAACACATGACATGTTTTGGGCACATGTCAGGATAGAAAATGAAAGATAAGGAGAATACCACTTCTAAGGCACTGGCAGGCACACCTCTAACAAGCAAGATAATGACCGTACAATAAAAAACGGTCTTAAAAATAATGACCTGCTACCATTACTATTTCATTTGCAGAGCCTCCAATGAAATGAGGCTAGTTTCTTTAGCCTGAGTGAAAGGCTTTATAGATCCAATGTTCCACCAGACTATGCCATAGTTGGCAAATTTTGACCTAAAGATGTATGCACAAGATCAGACCTCACAGAAGTAGCATTTGATGATGATACACCCGCCAGTAAAACTGACGTGTTTGGCTGCTGATGTAAATTAATTGAGTGGCCATATGATCCTGCTAGTATTGCTGAGTTGGAATTTAGTTTGTGAGGACTGTTGAAATCCAAAACAAATATTCTACAGGAGCCAAAACATATGTCCAAATGAATACAACACCCTATTATGGATATTCTGGAAACCACAACATACATAAATCCTAGTTGCAGGTCATGTCTTTTATTTTTCATGTCTCTTTCTTTCCAACTCAGGCACAAGGTACTTAAAAAGATTATTTGAATTTAGGACATTATTGTTAAGTAATTTATATGAGTCAGTTAGGTTCCTTTCAAGGGGTTCAATTGTGTTTCATTTAATTCTAGAGGTAGAAAGCTAAGATGATCGGTTGGCTCCAGAAAGATACAATTTTATTCGAAATGCATAAAAAGCTATGAAACATGACACAGGCATATAGGCCTCCGTGTCCGTGTCCAACGGGTTGGGCATGTGACATGACCTGACAAATGTCGGACATGAGTTTTAATGTTTCCTAAAACGGATGACATGTTTTGGGCACGCGTCAGGATAGAAAATGAAAGATAAGGAGAATACCACTTCTAAGGCACTGGCAGGCACACCTCCAACAAGCAAGATAATCACTATACAATAAAAAATGGTCTTAAAAATAATGACCTGCTACCATTACTATTTCATTTGCAGAGCCTCCAATGAAATGAGGCTAGTTTCTTTAGCCCGAGTGAAAGGTTTGATAGATCCAATGTTCCACCAGACTGTGCCATAGTTGGAAAATTTTGACCCGAAGATGTATGCACAAGATCAGACCTCACAGAAGTAGCATTTGATGATGATACAACTGCCACTAAAACGGACGTGTTTGGCTGCTGATGTAAATTAATTGATTTCCACATGATCCCGCTGGTAGTGCTTAGTTGGAATTTAGTTTGTGAGGACTGTTGAAATCCAAAACAAAGATTCTACAGGAGCCAAAACAAATGTCCAAATGAATACAACACCCTATTATGGATATTCTGGAAACCACAACATACATAAATCCTAGTTGCAGGTCACGTCTGTTATTTTTCATGTCTCTTTCTTTCAATCTCAGGCTACAAGGTACTGAAAAAGATTATTTGAATTTAGGACATTATTGTTAAGTAATTTATATGAGTCAGTTAGGTTCCTTTCAAGGGGTACAATTGTGTTTCATTTAATTCTAGAGGTAGAAAGCGAAGATGATTGGTCGGCTCCAGCAAGATACAATTTTATTCGAAATGCATAAAAAGCTATGAAACATGACATAGCCATATAGGCCTCCGTGTCCGTGTCCAACGGGTCGGGCATGTGACATGACCTGACAAATGTCGGACATGAGTTTTAATGTGTCCTAAAATGCATGACATGTTTTGGGCACGTGTCAGGATAGAAAATGAAAGATAAGGAGAATACCACTTCTAAGGCACTGGCAGGCACACCTCCAACAAGCAAGATAGTGCCCATACAATAAAAAACGGTCTTAAAAATAATGACCTGCTACCATTACTATTTCATTTGCAGAGCCTCCAATGAAATGAGGATAGTTTCTTTAGCCCGAGTGAAAGGTTTGATAGATCCGATGTTCCACCAGACTGTGCCATAGTTGGAAAATTTTGACCTGAAGATGTATGCACAAGATCAGACCTCACAGAAGTAGCATTTGATGATGATACAACTGCCACTAAAACTGACGTGTTTGGGTGCTGATGTAAATTAATTGAGTGGCCATATGATCCTGCTGGTATTGCTGAGTTGGAATTTAGTTTGTGAGGAATGTTGAAAGCCACAGGCACACCGGATTGTGGATGTTTATAAGTTGAATATATTCCTGACAAAGTATTAGTGTCAGAAGTTAGTTTAACAGTCCCAGTATCTATGTGGGAATCCAGCTTTGTGCCCTTTGGACCAAATTTCAACTCTTCATGAGTCTTAGGAAGCTAGCAGTTGCTGCAACACTGGAAAGGTAGTCCAACAGATAGGTAATGTATAGGTAAGGACACTTGATCTCATGTACGTTGAATTCATGATATTATCGCAGGTTCAAACACTGGCCCATCACCAAGGATTAAAAATTGTTTAACAAGTCCCCCTCACTAATAAGGTACCTGAAAAAAAATTGATATTGGATATTAAATTCTACAAATAGGAGGACTAAGAGAAAAAAGCTCCCAAAAGAGATTGCTAATTAAATTTAAAAAATTTCTATTCCTTTAAGGCATTGGATGACTCCCTGAACAATGTGTTATGGGAAAACAAAGGTTGCCAGATAAGAGGCAACAATTAGAATTCTAGCTCATTGTGTCCTGTTGTTAAAATGAAAGCTAACTCCAGCTAGATTTCTATCATGGTGTAATGAGCTAACACACATAAGCTTTCCCTTATAGTGCCATGTTGTTAGAAGGAAAGCTAACTCTAGCTAGATTTCCATCACGGTGCAATGTGATCGATGACGATGTGGTTGTGTTAGATGAAAAACTATCTTATGAAAGCTAACGCACATTATATTTCACTCATTGTCCCATGTAGTTAGAAGAAAAGTTAACTCCAGCTAGATTTCCATCATGGTGCATTGTGATTGATGACAATGTGGTTGTGCTAGATGAAAAACTACACTATGAAAGCTTACACATTAGATTTCCCTCACCATGCAACTATTTAATGATGAAATCTAACTCCAGCTAGATTTTCAAAACGAAGCAATGTCCTTGATGACAATGTGGTTTTATTACATAGAAAACTCTCTTATGAAAGCGAACACACATTAGTTTTCACTAATCGTGCCATGTTGTTAAAATAAAAGCTAACTCCAGCTAGATTTTCATCATGGTGTAATGAGCTAACACACATAAGCTTTCCCTTATTGTGCCATGTTGTTAGAAGGAAAGCTAACTCAAGCTAGATTTCCATCACGGTGTAATGTATTCGATAACAATGTAGCCGTGTTAGATGGAAAACTACCCTATGAAAGCTAGCATACATTAGTTTTACTCATTGTGCAATGTTTTAAGAATAAAATCTAACTCAAGCTGGATTTTCAGCATTGTGCATTGTGATTGATGACAATCTGGTTGTGCCAGATGTAAAACTCCATTATGAATACTAACACACATTAGATGTCACTTACCGTGCAATGATTTAAGGACGAAATCTAACTCTAGCTAGATTTCCATCACGGTGCAATGTGATCGATGACGATGTGGTTGTGTTATATGGAAAACTACATTATGAAAGCTAACGCACATTAGATTTCACTCATTGTCCCATGTAGTTAGAAGAAAAGTTAACTCCAGCTAGATTTCCATCATGGTACATTGTGATTGATGACAATGTGGTCGTGCTAGATGGAAAAATACCCGATGAAGGCTTAAACACATTAGATTTCACTCACAGTGCAATGATTTAAATATTAAAGCTAACTCAAGCTAGATTTCCATCATGGTGCAATGTGATTGATGATGATGTGTGTTTTTTGGAAATCTAACTCCAGTTAGATTTTCAAAACGACGCAATGTCCTTGATGACAATGTCGTTTTATTACATAGAAAACTCCCTTATGAAAGCGGACACACATTAGTTTTCACTAATCATGCCATGTTGTTAAAATAAAAGCTAACTCCAGCTAGATTTTCATCATGGTGTAATGAGCTAACACACATAAGATTTCCCTTATAGTGCCATGTTGTTAGAAGGAAAGCTAACTCAAGCTAGATTTCCATCACGGTGTAATGTATTTGATAACAATGTGGCCATGTTAGATGGAAAACTACCTTATAAAAGCTAGCATATATTAGTTTTACTCATTGTGCAATGTTTTAAGAACGAAAGCTAACTCAAGCTAGATTTTCATCATGGTGCATTGTGATTGATGACAATATGGTTGTGCCAGATGTAAAACTACATTATGAATACTAACACACATTAGATATCACTTATTGTGCAATGATTTAAGGACGAAATCTAACTCTAGCTAGATTTTCATCACGGTACAATATGATCGATGACGATGTGGTTGTGTTAGATGAAAAAGTACCTTATGAAAGCTAACGCACATTATATTTCACTCATTGTTCCATGTAGTTAGAAGAAAAGTTAACTCCAGCTAGATTTCCATCATGGTACATTGTGATTGATGACAATGTGGTCATGTTAGATGAAAAATACCCGATGAAGGCTTACACACATTAGATTTCACTCACCGTGCAATGATTTAAATATTAAAGCTAACTCCAGCTAGATTTCCATCGCGGTGCAATGTGATTGATGACGATGTGGTTTTTTTGGAAATCTAACTCCAGCTAGATTTTCAAAACGAGGCAATGTCCTTGATGACAATGTGATTTTATTACATAGAAAACTCTCTTATGAAAGTGGACACACATTAGTTTTCACTAATCGTGCCATGTTGTTAAAATAAAAGCTAACTTCAGCTAGATTTCCATCATGGTGTAATGAGCTAACACACATAAAATTTCTCTTATTGTGCCATGTCGTTAGAAGAAAAGCTAACTCAAGCTAGATTTCCATCACGGTGTAATGTATTTGATAACAATGTGGCCGTGTTAGATGGAAAACTACCCTATGAAATCTAGTATACATTAGTTGTACTCATTGTGCAATGTTTTAAGAAAAAAAGCTAACTCAAGCTGGATTTTCATCATGGTGCATTGTGATTGATGACAATCTGGTTGTGCCAGATGTAAAACTACATTATGAATACTAAGACACATTAGATGTCACTTACCGTGCAATGAATTAAGGACGAAATCTAACTCTAGCTAGATTTCCATCATGGTGCAATGTGATCGATGACGATGTGGTTGTGTTATATGGAAAACTAACTTATGAAAGCTAACGCACATTAGATTTCACTCATTGTCCCATGTAGTTAGAATAAAAGTTAACTCCAGCTAGATTTCCATCGTGATACATTGTGATTGATGACAATGTGGTCGTGCTAGATGGAAAAATACCCGATGAAGGCTTAAACACATTAGATTTCACTCACAGTGCAATGATTTAAATATTAAAGCTAACTCAAGCTAGATTTCCATCATGGTGCAATGTGATTGATGACAATGTGGTTTTCTTAGATGGGAAACTATCTTACAAAAGCTAACTCACATTAGCTTCCACTCAATATGCCATGTTAGTAGGAAACTGACTCCATCTATATTTTCATCATGGTGCAATGAGCTAATACACATAATCTTTTACTCATCGTGCCATGTAGTTAAAAGGAAAGCTAACCCCAGCTAGATTTTCATCATGGTGCAATGAGCTAATACACATAATCTTTTACTCATCGTGCCATGTAGTTAAAAGGAAAGCTAACCCCAGCTAGATTTTCATAATGGTGAAATGAGCCAACACACATAAGCTTTTACTCATTGTGCCATATTCTTAGATATAAAACTACCTTACAAAGATAACACACATTAACTTTCACTTATCATGCCATGTAGTTAGAAGGAAAACTAACTCCAGCTAGATTTTCATCATGGTGTAATGAGTTAACACACATGGCTTTTACTCATTGTGCCATGTTAGAAGGAAAATTGACTCTAGATATATTTGCATCATGGTGTAATGTATTTGATGAAAATGTTCCTGTTTTAGATGGAAAAATACTTTATGAAAACTAACACACATTAGCTTTCACTCACCATGCAATTTTTTAGGAACGAAACCTAACTCCAGCTAGATTTTCATCATGGTGCAATGTGACTGATGACAATGTGGTTGTGTTATATGGAAAACTACCTTATAAAAGATAACACACATTAACTTTCACTTATCGTGCAATGGTTTAAGAACAAAAGCTAACTCCAGCTAGATTTCCATCATTGTGCAATGTGATTGATGACCATGTGGTTGTGCTAGATGAAAAACTACCCTATGAAACCTAACACACATTGTGTATTGTTTGAAGAATGAAAACTAAATCCATCTAGATATCCATCATGATG
>LPNX010536365.1:137586-154133 GCA_001517045.1 Pseudotsuga menziesii
GTTTTTTCATTGTTTAGAAGTCTTAATTGCCTACTTTCGTACATAGACTAATGATGGGGATTGTAAAGTAGAAAATGTCGACAGCGGTATACAAAACAACTATCAAGATAATGTGGATAATATTGAAAAAGTTTTGGAAATTGAATCCAAAAGAGAAGAATATATCATACCAAGTACGCAATTTGTTTGATTGTTTCTCTTGTTTTTATTTAATATTATCTTTTCAACTATTAAACCCAAACTTGATGAACTCCTTGGAAAATTTTGGTACTACACTTACATGTTTTTATTATATTGATTTGGATTATATTTTGCTTATAATTCTTAATTCGCAAGTGTTTTTACTGCAATGACTAATGATGGAGATTGTAAAACAGAAAATGATGAAAATGGGAAACAAATAAATAATCAAGTTAATTTGAACAACAAAGAAACAAATTTGGATGTGAAAATAGAAGGGAATGAAATTATTTTACTAGGTACATAATTTTTTTTGCTATTCATCTTGTTATTTTTTAAATCTATTTATTTGCCATATTGCATAACAATTTTGATTGTCGATTATAGGGAACTATAAGAACAAAGGCATTGATCAAGACCATGGTCACAAAATGATGGAAATGGAAAATCCATTAACAGATCAAATTTTGGGAGCAGGTACTTACTTTGAACTCTTGTTTCTCTTGTATTCTATTGATTATAGTTCACAAATACAATGACTATAATAATTAGGACAATGTGTCACAAAGCTAAAAAATATGAATATACTATGTCGATTATTTATCGTGGTTAATTGTTTGTTTAGTTATTTAATGAATTTTATTCATTGTCACAATATTTTCTTTATGGTACATTTTATTTGATGACAATGTGCTTGTGCTAGAGGGATAACTTTCCTACACTGTCCAATGTTGTTAGAAATGCCATTGTACTTCTGCTTCAAGTAAAACTAGCATACATTATATTTCCTTCATTGTGCAATGTATGTATCTGATAACAAAGTGGTTGTACTAGTACGAAAGCTAACACGCGCTAGCTTTCATTCACTATGCAATGTTGTTATAAATTCCTTTGTGCTTGTGCTAGAAGAAAAGCTAACTCAGGTTAGCTTTCATTCACTATGCAATGCGGTTATAAATGGCCTTGTGCTTGTGCTAGAAGAAAAGCTATCTGTGTAATGTTGTCGAAAATGCTCTTGTGCTTGTGCCATAAAGAAACCAACCTTATGTTACATTTCTTTCGTTGTCCAATGTATGAACTTGATGACAATGCCATTCTGCTGGTAGGAAAGCTATCACATGTTAGCTTTCATTCAATGTGCAATGGTGTCGTTAGAAATGACCTTCCGCTGATGGTAGAATGAAGGCTAACATGAATTAAATTATATTTATGATGTAATGTATTTGATGATAATGTGCTTTTACTAGAATAAAAATTAGCATGTTATTTAAGGAATTTTATTAATTGTCACAATTCATAATATTTTTCATGTTTATTATAGTGACTAGCAATGACAACAAAGACATTGATTAGGAGAATGTGACACAAAGTTGTAATCAAGAACACAATATCGTATCAGGTATATAAAAATGTTTTCTTGCTTGTTTTCATATTTACTGAGTTTAATTCATTGTAACATTTCATAAGATATTAGTTGTATATTATAGAGGAAAACACAAACAAAGATAATAATAGGAAGATAGTGAAACAATGTTAAAATCAAGAACACAATCTAATATTAGATATGTATAGCTTATCAACTTGTAATTCTCATTTGTTTAATGATTTTTATTCATTTTTACAATTTTTTAAATGCTTAATACATAGACAAATAAGGAGAACAAAGAGAATGATGAAGTGCAAATCTATAATCATAAACATAATATCATATTAGGTATTTCTAACTTGTCTTGTTTTTTTGTTATTTTAAAATTTTAGTCCTTGTAAGAATGATAACAGTTAAGGTGTTTATTATGGGGACAAATAAAAAGAATAAAACTAACAATTATCACAATATTAAAGATGTATATATGTATTTCTTTTTAAAAGTGGCATTGCAAATGTTTTCTTTCATTACCAATTAGGTAATAAACGTGTTATATTAAAAAAATAGATCAAAAGAATATTTAAATTGGTATTCCATTAAAGGTTTAATGTTTTACTCTCTAGGTTCAATGCAGATATTGCAACAAAGTAATGGCCAATCTGAAACCAGTATACAAAGTACTCAAGGTGAGTGTATTTTTTCAACAATTATTTCTTAATGATTTTTGTAGCATGAATACAATGGCTTGACTATTTTATCTGTTATTGTGTTGTAGAAAAAATTAATGGAAAAAAATTAGTTATATTTGAATTAAAAGACATTTTTTATTACAGCGTTGATGATGATGCAACAAGAGAACATATTTAGAAAATGGGAAGGGTTGCAGATTGCGCAATAGATAAAAAACAAATATGGTTTCATCCACATGCAAATTTTTTTCTTGAAATGTGTTTCAAGAATGAATCTCTTGAGATTGGAATTTGGTCGACTAATTTGAAGCTAAACACGTCAAGAGTTCTAAAAAAATTGGTTTCAGATATATCACAAAATCAACTTGTGTTTGTGTGGGCTGCTTCAGATTGCAAGCCACAAAAAGGAAATAAGGCCGCTGAGAATCCAACAAAAGTTATACACACTAAATATTTGAAAAAAGTGTGGGATACATATAGTCAATATGATGTAACTAACACTGTTATAGTGGATTGTTCATATGAGAGAGTTAAAGAAAACCCCATAGAAAATGTGATTCTTGCAACTCCATTCATTGGAAATAACCAAGGGGATAAATGGTTGATCGATGAGATATGGAGAATGTTGAATAAGTTCAACAAAGAAACAGATGTCCGAGATACTTTGAAGGCTTTTCGGTGATGAATTGTTCTTCATTATATGTATGACCTCATGAATTATTACTATACATGCAACATTTTTCAAATTAAGTTCTTATATTTCACTACAACAAGAACTGGATTTAACGTCTCTTTTTGCATCCTTTTTTTCGTCTAGACCATCTTTCAGTGTATTTTTCTTCAATTTTTGGACAAAAATGGCGCAATTTCACGGGTTGGTGCTATTTTAGGTGTTTTTTGCGTCCTTTCTCTAAATATGGCACAAATTGCGGCATAATTTGCACCGGGTTTTGCACTTGGTTATGTGCCAGGTTTTGCATTAGGTTTTGCAACAGGTTTTGAGCCTAGTTTTGCACCTAATTTTGCGCCTAGTTTGTACATCTACTCTTGTTGCACCCCCTTTTACGCCCATGTTTGCTTCAACTTTTACGCCCTTTTTTTCATCCACTTTTGCATCATTTTTTACATCTACTTTTGCATCCACTTC
Source organism: Pseudotsuga menziesii (assembly GCA_001517045.1). Classification (NCBI taxonomy): domain Eukaryota; kingdom Viridiplantae; phylum Streptophyta; class Pinopsida; order Pinales; family Pinaceae; genus Pseudotsuga; species Pseudotsuga menziesii. The sequence goes on from LPNX010536365.1 coordinate 140,969, forward strand.
TGCTTCTTTTTTTGCATCCCTCTGTGCGCCAAGTTTTGCATCAAAGTTTACATCCTGTTTTGAGTCTAGTTTTGCATCTCCTTTTGTTTTAGCCATTTTTGCATCCACTTTTGCATCCATTTTTTCGTCCACTTTTACAGCCACATTTTCATCCCTTTTTGCATCCTATTTTGCATCCATGTTTACGTCTTTTTTTGCATCTACTATTGCATCCACTTTTGCATCCACTTTTGTTGCATCCCAATTCACAACCATTTTTGTGCTTACTTTTACACCCACTTTTGCTTCAACTTTTGCATCCGCGTTTGCATTTTTTTTTGCATCCAATTTTACATCAGTTATTACATCCCTTTATGCATCTATTTTTGCATCCATTTTTGCATCGGGTTTTGAATTGGGTGTTACGACTACTTTTGCATATACTTTTGTTGCATCCACTTTCGCATCCAATTTTGTATCCAATTTTACATCCATGGTTGTATCCACTTTTGCACCACTTTTTTCATCGTGTTTTGCTTCCATGATTGCATCATTTTTTGCATCCACTTTTGCATCACCTTTTGCATCCATTTTTGTTGCACCCCATTATGCACCCACTTTTGCGCCTACTTTTGTTGCATCCATGTTTGCATCCTTTTTTGCATCTAGTTTTACACCCAGATGTTGAAGATGAAAATGAGGATAATGATTATGATATTGAGGATGGTTATGATGATGAAGATAATGTTGTTGATAATGAGGAGAATGATGATGATGATGATGATGATTATGATGATGATGATGATGATGATGATTATGATGATGATGAGGAGGAGGAGGATAATGGAAATGACGAAATCACCGATGATTATGATGGCAATTAAATGAATGATGATGATGGTGATGATGACAATGAAAATGATGATGAATACAATGAGAATGGTGATGTTGATCATCTTAAAAAATAAGTTGTTATTTTCATGCATAAATCGTGTGTGTCCCCCATGTCCCTTTTCCACTAATCACATATTTTGGGTAGATGTTATTTCTTATTCCAAAGGTAATGATGAATAACTCATGAAAATGCCAATAATCGTGATGATGATGATCTCAAGGACAATGGCGATGATGATTATGCCGATGATGATGACTATTGTGATAATCATGATGACACTGACAAACATGATGACAATGATCATCATCATCATCATTTCCATCATCATCATCATCAAAAACATCATCACTGTCATTGTCATCTAGTTCATCATCGTCATCATTTAAAGCATATGGGTATGTTTACCAATTAAAGCATGCATAACAAGTGAGATTATTCTAAAACACCCCACCAAAGTACAAAATTCAAACCACAAGGGAAACATAATATTGAAATTGTTCCCATTTTCTTTTTCCCAACAAAACATGCTTCATTTTAGGGAATTATGTTAAAATACATACATTCATAGTCCATCCATACTATACTTGTAAGAAATATAAATATAATACTTAATAGAATTTATAAAATAGGTAAATTTTTTATAAGCACCCTTATGATATATAAACTTCTATCACCTTAATAATGGTAAAATATGTAAATATAATAATAATATATAATTAATATAAATATGTTACTATAGTTCATATGTTAAAATATTTAATATAAATAAATATATATAGTTCATATGTTATGTGATTTAAAATAATTAAATATATACACATATTATTTACTTATACATTATACAATTTAAAATATAGATTAAAACCTATGAAGTTTCATAGGGAGGAGAAGCAAAACATAATTCCATAAATTTAGGCATTTGTGAGAAAAAACTAGTTTTTTGCTAATACACAGTTAGGGCTCGTTACGAAGAACATTTTGCATATATTCTTCATGTTTGGGAATGTACAGGGGGTTCAAAGTTTGAGAAAAAGAAACAATATTTGTAGTGAAATATTTGTTTGAGCTTAATAAAACTATCAATGTAGAAGTACAAAAATTTTCAAAGAAGAGATTCATGTGCCAATGTTTCTCGGTCTGTGTTTTCCTTTGTAAATGTTTTCTTTCTAAGTTTTCGATTTATATATGTTGTCTACAGCATTTGAATGAAAATATATGATTCACAATTCATCCTCTGATAGGAAGCTTTGATTTCATCCATATTCAAATGTTTTCACCCGTTCCTCTAAAGTTAACACAAAATTCATTCTAGCTAATGCTTTGTGTTAGTGGACTGTAATTCTCATATCTGGCACCATTTCTAAATGATTCCACTACCAGTCATTGATAATTCTTATCGATACTCAGCCTTTGACTCCATTCCCATTGATAATGCTTGTACATTCATCACAAAGAGCATGCTGGGTTATCAAATGCATATGCCAATTCACCACAACCACACCGAATGCAAACTATGTGAAAGGAGGAGCCCACAAGGGATGTTAAAACAAGTACCAAATGCAACCGAGCAGCTAGAAACAAAGTAGTCAAGTGCTACATCATCACCCAGGTGGTGTAAGGAAGCCATATTTGCCCAAATCTCCATAAATTCAACCTAAAGATAAAAATTATAGAGACACTTTCTGAGGCGTCAAAGACAATAGATAAAACACCCCAAAAAATTGGATATGCGATACAAATTATGTACAGTCCATACAATCTTACAATATGTAAGTATAGTCGTACAATATGTCAAAGAAGGAGGGCATTTCCACGAGGAGGGAATCCACTATCTACCTAGAAAAAACCGACTATATGTCAAAGAAGGTGGTTAAGGTTTTAGGAATATGCTATAGCTTGTAACTCATCATCAAACTGATGGGGGTAGGGGTAGTTCAAGGTTGTCAAATCCCAAAAGTATGGGAGAATGGAGGTTTTTGTTCACAAGGATTCAATCTCTATGGATATTTATTCTTTTAAGAGACATTGCGTGTGTGAAAGAGACATGGAAAATCAAGTGTGAGGTTATTGGGGGGCTTCTTGGTCATAACCATTAGTGGGCATAATCTCTTGAAAACCCCCCCAAGAGATTATGCAACCTTTAGTGCCATCTAGAATTATGTCTCAAATCATTATTGGAAAAGTGCCAAAGCCTTAAGAATACCTACCAATTATTGGACGTAGTTTCTAAAGGAATTGTGGTGCAATATGGGTTACTTTAGTGAGAGAATACCCTTGTTAAGGGCATGCTAGGAAATCATTGAAAATTTATCCAACCTTGCATATTGGTCTTTGTTTGAAAGGGAGCATGAAAATATTTGTGAAAACCCTAACATATACATCTATCATTGTGGAGTTGAAGAGCTCAGATATTCTCAATAATGTGGAATATAAGACCTAGCTTAGAGTAGGGATTCCTCCCAACCATCGAAGGTTTTTCTTTGTAGGGATGTGGTGAGAATACAATATTTTTGGTTAATTGGAATAGTGGAACTATTGACCCTATTCTATGTGCAATATCTCCATGGAGTGATTTAGAGTAGGCAAAAGTATTTCTACTCAAAGGTTAAAAAAATCTCCACCTTTGGAGGGACTAACTATGTTAAATTTCAACTCCCTAGTTTTCTAATTAGATACAGTGTAGACTAAATCATCTTCTCCTCTAAGATATAAGACTCCTCAACTAGGAGTTGTCATTATGGAGAAAGAGGAAAGCACCCCATTGGTATAGGGTTAATAGTCAAAACATAAAAAGCACATCGACCACTACAAAAAGGACACTTGTGAATGGGTTTTGGCCATCATAAACTAATACAATGGATTGACTCCAATTGGATCACATCATATGTGTAAGTTTTTGTTTCTAGAAGGTTTCTTTATCATTATTTTTATCAATCTAAAACATTGTAGAAAGGCCATGGAGAAAGGACCATGGTTGTGGGGCAAAGATAGTTTCTTCTTTAAACCACAATTATTGGACTTTACCCCAACTTCAATATCTATCTCAACAACCTTTGTCTCGATGAGATTGTCAAATATCCCTAGTGACTTATGAGATATGGGAATTTCATAGGTAGTTGGAAATTCCTTGAGCAAATTTCTTAAGATTGATTTAACCCCATGAAGTAAATGAATTTTCCTTCATGCCATAATTTGTGTAAAACTTGACTCGAGTAATGGTCTACTTGATAAGGTCATTACAAAGTGTGATGATTCTTGATGGACCCAAGAATTCATTTACAAGAATATAACTTTCACGTGCAAAGTTTATTAATAGCCAAGGCATTTGAAGGAAGCACACCCAAAGAAAAAAAGGAAAAATAACAAACCTAAAATCCATAAGTGAAGTCCAAGGTAAAAAAATGTTGAGGCATTGAAGCCTATAGCTTTGGGAAAATAACCTATCACACCCTCTTAGTGGTATGTTATCGAAAGAGTTATGAGGATGACTAAGGAGTCCCACTTAAATATCCTTTTGGGTGGATGGAAAGGATTCATGATAAATTTTTTGGACCAGGGAAGAGAATCGAATCCTTAATCCAATTTAAACAATGTAATGTAATTAACATCGTTTGAAACTCCACCATATGGATAAAAACAAAAAGGGAAAAAGGTAAAAAGGATTGTTTTTCAAGTGTCAAAAATACTTAATGAAAGCATTCAAACAAAATGTACTCCTATATTTGTATGTCAATGTAGTCAAGTTGAAATATAGATAATATACATTGATCAATGTTTTTACTTATAAATTTCACATAAAATAAAATATTAAAAACTAATATTACCTAATTTAAGATTTTAGGGGTCAAACATTCTATATCATAAGTGAAAAGGGTGGTAAATGTGATTTTAAATCTTTATTAATAATACAATTGACTTTTTTTTCCTTGGAAAAAAAAGCATAATTTCATTACTTCTTTCTAGAACAAAATTACAATTTGTAGATACACTATTAATACAATTACCTTACTTGTAACATTTAGTTTATTATTCTCACACACTACAACGCCCTTACAGATTGAAATGGATTACATGTGGGATATGGTGAAAATAAATATTGTCCAATGCAACAAAAGCCACTTATATAACGTATATGTCTTGGTTAATTTTTATTTTTTTTTCAAAGAAAAATAACTCTTCCTTGTTATTCATTTTGAATCAAAAGTAACTATTACATCACATAAATGGACCTTACTAAGCCACTCAAAGGAAAATGGTTCAAATATCCATCTAATCTTTTCATACCGACTCATATATATATTTGTTTTTTTTAATATATTTTTATATAAATATATAACTAAATAAAAACGCAAGAGATCAAACGCCTCCACACACCCTATATTGCACCAATAATTGTAATTCTACTCTTTGTATCCATGAGAAAGCGGTGTGTCCCTTCTCTGGTCATAAAAGAGAATTCAACCATAAAATCTCTCTTCCTGTCTTTGTTTTAGCCAATGTGAAGACTGACCTCGACATAATAAGCACAACCAGACTGCTTATCTACCTCTTTCGACCTGTTGTGTTGCATTCATTAAGTTCAAAGGGAGCACTTTTTTGAAAATATCTCGTAGGAAATTGTTTCCACTGATGGCATAATCTCGCTTTTACAAGATAAATCTTGCGGTACCAAAAACAAGGACTCCAGCTGCAATGGATTTATTGCAGAATTACCAGGATGGCAGTGAGGTTCGAGCCCAGAACTTACAAGTCGCCCACTGCTAGACAACACTACGGCCTCTTCGACACCTGCAGGAGTCGAAGATGAAACCTCTTCTTCACCAGATTCCTCACCTTTACGCCTCGCATTGCCAGCAAAATTCTGCGCTCTAGATGTGGACAAAACCCTAATGGCCCTCAGGGTTCCGAGATCTGAGAAAAAAAATAACCATAACAAGCCCATAGATCCTACCCAACACAGCGTGATGTTCAATCCAACATATGATCAGCTCTGGGCTCTGCTTTACGGCCCCGCTCATCCTTACGCCAAGGACGAAATGGCTCAGGGCATGCGAAACCACAAGCTAGGGTTTGTGGAGGATTCGGCCATCGAGCCCTTCATGTTTGACGAGCAGTACAATACTTTTCATAGGTATGGTTATGCTGTTGACCCTTCTGCATCTTTGGGTAGTCATATTGTTGGCGATGTAGAGTCCTTGAAGAAAAACGATGGGGCATCTGTGTATAATTTACCCCAACGTGAGCACAAGAGGCAGAAACTTGACAAAAAATGTTACAAAAGGATGAAGAGGAGGAGGAAAAAGAAGTCGGGGAGGAAGTTGATAATCTTGCTACTGAAGAGTGGCTGAAGAAGAATAGGCAAAGCCCTTGGGCTGGTAAGAAGGAGGGTTTGCAAACTGAATTGACTGAGGAGCAGAAGAAGTATGCCCAAGAGCATGCTGAGAAGAAGGGTGAGAGGGAGAAGGGTGAGAAGGTTGAGATTGTAGATAAGACTACTTTCCATGGTAAGGAAGAGAGGGACTACCAGGGGAGGTCTTGGATTGATCCTCCTAAGGATGCCAAGGCTACCAATGATCATTGTTATATTCCGAAGCAGTGGGTGCATACATAAAGTGGGCATACAAAGGGTGTTTCCACAATCCGATTCTTCCCCAAGTATGGTCATCTGTTGTTATCTATGAGCATGGATACCAAGATAAATATCTAGGACGTTTTTAACAGCAGAAAATGCATGAGGACTTACATGGGTCATTCGAAGGAGGTTCGTGACAAATCGTTCAGCAATGATAGCTCCAGGTTTTTTAGTGCTGGGTATGACAGGAATATCAAGCTTTGGGATACGGAGACAGGGAAGGTGATTTCGACATTCTCCACAGGGAATATTCCATATGTTGTGAAGCTCCACCCGGATGAGGATAAGCAAAATGTGCTTCTGGCAAGTATGAGTGATAAGAAGATTGTTCAGTGGGACATGACTAGCGGTGAGATCACTCAGGAATATGATCAGCATCTTGGTGCTGTGAATACTATTACTTTTGTGGACAATAATAGGAGGTTTGTGACGTCCAGTGATCAAAAATCCCCAAGGGTTTGGGAATTCGGCATTCCCGTGGTCATCAAATACATTAGCGAGCCTCATATGCATTCAATGCCTTTTATTTCTTTGCATCCAAATACTAATTGGTTTGCTGCACAGAGTTTGGATAATCAAATTCTGATCTATAGTACAAGGGAGAGGTTCCAACTCAGCAAGAAGAAGAGGTTTGCAGGGCATGTTGCAGCAGTTTATGCTTGCCAAGTTAACTTTTCACCTGATGGGTGATTTGTTATGTCCGAAGATGGTGAGGGTAGGTGTTGGTTCTGGGATTGGAAAACTTGTGAAGTGTTCAGAACTTTAAAATGCCACGACAGTGTTTGCATAGGTTGTGAGTGGCATCCACTGGAACAGAACAAGGTTGCTACATGTGGCTGGGACGGAATGATCAAGTATTGGTATGTAACATATTTTAGTTATGAGTATCATTTCGATGGTCTCATTGACGATGGTTCTGAATTTTTAGTATTTACAAAATTCGGTTCTATATTGGAATTAACATTAAGTTTACATTTGCATTATTTTTGTTAAAAGTGGCAATTAGTTAATTACATGTTTATGTGTGTTTTGCAGGGATTGAATTCAGTTCAGTATATCCAATATCTCTATAGCTCAGCATGTTAGTGTGTATAGAGGTGTTGTATTAAAATATTGACACCTCCTTTGGACAAACAAAAATATAACCATGGTTGGATTGACTTGAGGAAAATGAAATGACTCAGTGTAATGATATAGAGGCCTCATTTATTCCCTGGTTGTGTAGCAGACCGTATAGTCTGTGCAACATTCTGAAGTTTGAGCAACCGATGTCAATATTTTCTTGCATTTGACCTCCAAGTGATGTAACATCGAATGCCATTTCATCTCCATTTTTCTTGAGTTATGAATCTTTTCTTGCATTATAAGTTTTTACTTATTTATCTGTTTATTTGTGCATACTGGAATCATCTCTCATACGTAGTTTTCAAAATGATTGACTGCTATGATGATAGTGATGAATTTTAACTTTATTCAATTGCTTGCTTATAATGTCACATCGTTTAGTTTATTTGCAGGCCAGTGTGACTTGGGAATTTTATTTTTATTTTTTTAATTTTAATTTCATAAGCTTCTCATAAGGAAGCTGTTGATCATTTCAAAATGAAGAAATCCTGAGTTACTTTGTTAGAGAAGGTGACATGTTGCTTTGACCTCCATGTACGGGGAAAGCCAAAGCAATCTATATCATCAAATAGGATGGAAATGGGTATAAAAAAGGAAGATTAATTATTTCAGTCTATATCTACTATGCTTGGTTGTCTATAAACTATGGACAATTTTGTTGATGTCATTGGGAATTGAGTGGTAGGTGGTCTGGGTGGCTCATACACGTTGGTTATATGGGTAGAACATCGGGTTTGAGTCATTGACATTAGGCAAGTGGAATTTTGAGGCAGATAGTTTGTTTATGATAGCATTGGAGTCCATTTTGGGGAAATGGAGAGTGAGATTTTCCTTGAGCGACCTGTGGTGACTGATCATTTAGAAAGTGGGAGATTTTTCAGTGTTCTAGATAATTGAAAGGAATAAATCATGGTGCATGCAAACAAATCAAGATCAGGTGAGCTTCTCTTCATTGTCTGCAAAAATTATCTTTCCTCATTTTATATCTCATAATCTGTCAACCATGTAGCTTCTAAGTTTTGTCAACCTTGTAGCTTCTAAGTGTTACTTCAAGTGAGAAAGAAACTGAATCTTCCATGCTCAACCAAGTTATCAACTGAGGACATGGAGGCTGAGATATTCCTTCACTTACTGCAAGAATATTCAAGGTATACATTTTGTCTCACACTCTTTCCTTCTACAAAGTCTGATTCACGCAGTGAGACTAATTTTATATTCCTCTTGCTTGAGGTTTTTTTATGCAACTTTCAGAATATTTTCCAACAACTTGTTTTCTATATTGCAGGATTTTATTTCTCCGTTATTGGTAGAATTAAACACAAAATAACAAATGTAACGTGGCCACATTAGTGTCCATAATGGAGAGATAATATTACGGATGCAAATAACAAGATCACTGGCCATTGAATTTGTGAAATCTAGCAATAGTAAATAGACTTGGAAACACTCATTAACCTTGTTCCAGGGCTCAGGGCTCAGTGTGTCTTCATTAACCTAATTATAATATATATGTTTGTTTATGTATGTATGTGTGTGTCTGTATGTCTATATTTGTATGCATAGATGTGCATCTAAAATTTAAATACATACATATATATACATATCATAACACAAACATGCAATAGAAAACATCATAACTAATTTCTCTCCCTGGATCTATTAAAGATTCTCATTTTCGATGATGATCATTATGCTTATCTACTCAACTTATGATTTTTCCTCCTTTGTTGACTTTTCTTTGGCTTGTCTTGGTATGCGTAAAGTAAGATTGCAATCTTTTGGCACATTGTAGCTTTACTGTCACTCTTGCTTGTTGTTTCAATCCTACTGATACCTAACTACACAAGCATCCAGACTATTGGCAAGGCAATGCCCTGTTCATTAAATAAAATCTCCAACTATTATTCAGAACATAGTTGAAAATATTGCCAATTTATTGGCAAAATTGTAAGTTTTGCCACTCCAAATCTGAAACGAAAAATTCTTTCAAAAAAATACTGATTTGTACTAAAAATCAAGATGTGACACTTTGAAAAAAGTAATTGCATCATGATCAGGAAAAATTACACTCCAGGGGAAAGTGCCCTGATAAAGGGGCACAGTCAGATTTATGGGGGTTATTTTCCTTTGCATCTATTGGGCATTGAGACTCGAGAGTGAAGGAGTTCTATCATTGTTATCTGTTGATCTTAGGAAGGCCCAACAATAGTTTCATCACCATCACAGAAGATCTCATCACCATCACCATCTGTTGATCTTATGTTTTCATATTCCTAGGGATTTGTTAAAATTCCACCTTGTAACTAGTATATTTTTGAGATTTATAGAAGACTTTACAAAGTACATGTTGCTTGCCTCTTATTTTCAATTTTCATGCTGTAGGCTTCAAGTTTGGAAGAAATACTTGCAGTGTTATTGTATAATACTATCTCTTTGGCCACTAACACCCAACACCTGAGTTTCTTGACCTATCCATACTATTATATTCATCCACCTATTCTTGTTAGATGTTGCTTTATTCACTTGTTTAAACTTTAACCTTGTAATGTGTAGGTCACTGGTTGCAAATTTGTGAGCAGCAAATTGCTACAAATCAGAACACTTGAAATTACCGGAAAACTGGGCTTTAGGTAATGTATTGTAAGGTCTTGCTCTGTTTAAGTTGTTTTCTCTATGTTTGGGTTTGACTTAGTGCTCATTTTAAAGGAAAATTATTGTTTGTTGTACAATGGAGAAGGCCAAGTTCTTTTATATTACTGGCTTTTTCCTTACAGTCTTGCCTGAGTCAATTCTACTTATGGTTGAACATGCAGCTCAGAAAGGAAAGGTATTTCAATCACCCTGGTATCTGGTGGCATAGGGGTTAGTTTGTTTTATTGGTTGTTTGGAAAATTAACAATGTCCATACCAAAGGGTTTGTCTCATATCCTGTATGACTCTTGTATCTCATGTTGTGCATATATTTATGATGAATCTTGCAGCTCCTTTTATCTGCAAATTTTTTTCTGAAGCATTGATGAAAGTCTTTCTGTAAGACTTACTTCCTTGTGTTGTTTTTTATGATATCTAGATAGCAGATGATTGCATAGATAGAAAAACATTTCTAATTTCATGCCAAGTTGATTTGGCTTTTTTCTTCTATGATGTCTGAATTCCCTATGTTATATATTATTCTACTATTTGAATTTGTTCATTATATATTGGTATTTTTTCTTAGGTATATGGATTATGTTTTTGGAAATGAGACTGAAGCAAGGACTTTTGCACAGGTGCAAGGGTGGGAGGTAAATTATTTGATATCTTAATTTCTAACCATTTTATTTGTAAACATGAATGGTGTAGAGATGTTTACTAACTATTTTATATTGTTTAGACTGATAATGTTGAAGAAATAGCTCTAAAGATGTCAGCACCACCAAAGGCAACTGAAACTCACAAGAGGATAGCTGTTATTACACAAGGTGCAGATCCAGTAGTTATTGCAGAAGATGGAAAGGTAACTTATGTTCTATCTTTTGTACTTTTTTTTATAGCTGACATTGAGAATAAGAGAAGAAATTCCTTGGAATACCATAGTTGTAGAGGTCAAAGGTTCAGGGGTACTTTGGTGGAGTACCCTCCATTTAGACCATGAGTCTAGTAACTTCTGATGACATAATTGGGATTTCTTGGGTTTTTATTCACCTACATTCTCTATATTTAAATTTTTTCCTAAATACAGGCTGTTGTCTTACTTCTCTGGTACCATTCTTAGTCTTGACAACCTTCTTCCATAGCTATCATTCTCTTGTTTTTGCTGTGAAATTTAAGGCACTCATAAGCTGCCTTTGTATTTAGGAGTTCAAGTTCTACATTTCCTTCAATCCTCTGAAACTCATGTCAGTGTTATAAGGGAGACCAGGAAATCAACTAACAAATGAATTTTTGCTTCTTAATGAGATCTTGGTTCCTGCTAAATACTTTAAGAATCAATTAGTGTTGGTTCTTGTATAATCCCTTCCATATTCAACCAATTACATTCTGGCCAATTGTGTTAGATTTCTTTCCCTTATGACCAAAGGATGATATGAGCTTGATCGAATTCTCAGCAAGTTATTGTTACATAGTAAACATGTGCAACCACATGGCAATCAACATTGGAGACAAACTATATGTAGGATATGGTCTATGACATGACATTCTCACCATCGTCATCTTTACAATCTAATTCTTGATGATAAGAGACCTCAGAGACATCATTAGGAGTCATGACTGGAGGTGATGTATAGTTTGCCAGGATTTTGTTGAACTCCATTATAAATATCTACCCTTATAAGAACCTTTAGCAGATAATCTCATTTGATCAGTTTTGTGAGAACTATATTGTTGTTGAGATGGAGAATTAAGTAGAAGGGTTGACCCAAGTTTGTGAGTGCACTTAAGTAATTGTATTACTCTAAAGCTGAAAATAAATTTGCACTAGAATGTTGTTTTTGGATCCCTAATGCAAACATTTCATCATGTTCTCTGTCAATAATCGAAACATTTATATATGGACTGAGTTCTGGATTTTGATATTTTCCTTGTATATCTTTTCAACTATTAAAACAGAAAACATGCTTTACAACATAAATTAGTGTGTGAAATCATTTCGGAACTAGTTAAAAGTTACTAAGTTAAAGTATTAAAAAAATACCCAGGTCGATTGGTACATACAAGGTTGAAGGAAGCGGACATCATTCATGACAGGATAAAGAAATCGGCATTGGCATAACATTCAAAATCCTCTAAACACCATCTCGGTATAGAGAATGCAAGGGTTATTATTGGCATTGACCACTACACAAAGAGTCGTGTCTGGGAGGCTATAGAGATGACAATGACATATGGAAATTAAGTAAATCTTGGACCATAGTTATGAACCTTAAAAATAGTGGGGACCCTTCTAGGAATTAGTGTCGGCCTCTTAGGTCATAAAGATTAAAAAAAAAACAATAAACTCAAGTCTTTATTATCACGATTTGATTTCAATATTGATTTGAACTTAGGATTGTATTAATACTAAATAATATTTTTAAATATTATCAATATTAAACATTATTAATTTTTAAATATTAATAATATGATTAATTAGCAAATGTTAATATTAATTATATTAATATTATTAATATCAATAAAAATAATTAATATTATCAATTTTAATATTAATTTATTTCTAATTAAAATAATAACTTGATGAAGTGATGGAATGCCCCTTCAGAATCTCTTGATGAAACAATCGTTAGTAAGATGAGAAAACCCTCAACTTCATCTACCTCCTTGTGGCCTTATCAATTGTGGAAACTGGTATGATGCTTTTCCCAATTGACATCTTACTAATTTTGAGATTATAAATAATGCACATAATATAAATTTTCTTTGTCGGTGTTCATTGTTAAAATATTCATCATATCATATATGATGCTCATAGTAGGCATCTTCTTTTAGTAACCATTCATGAGTTCTTCTCTTACCATCCTATTGCTAAACAAAATCACATCATCAATGAATAACAA
>LPNX010536384.1:3495-22255 GCA_001517045.1 Pseudotsuga menziesii
TTGGAGGGGGTTAAAAAAATGATTTTGGGAGGTATTTTCCAATATTTTTTGAAAATAGGGGTATTGTTTCATATGCCATGAATGAACGTGCTATGGAATGGTTTCACTAAGTGAAGACCCCGTGATTTTAATGTATCATTGTATTTGTTATCTTCTCCACAATTTTCTCTAGGTTGTAAGTTAAAACTATTAGTATGTAGGATAACTAGATTTTCCTATGTTTATTAGTATAAGTATTCATAATTCACGATTAGGATAGATTGAGATAACAATCTCCTTTTTCTTATAACAAAATTTCTACATATTATAGCTAAGATGTAATGGTTACGAATTTACAATCTGAACTATAATCTAGCTACACACAAAATCTAGTTTTGAATTAATCTACAATCACAAAGTTACTTCTATTTTTATAAAAGATATATTATAAAATTAATCCCATATGATTAAACCCTTACAGAACGAACATAGTTACAAATTAAACAAATCCTTTACAGATCTCAGTAAAGCAATCATAACATGATCGAAGATCCAAAGTAAACAATTATAACTTGATTGCATCAATCTACAAAATAAGAAAATTATAGATGTAAGGGTGTTCTTCCTAAAACCGGTAGTAAGCCCATCTATGATGGCCACCAAGCTTTAAAGTTACAACCATCAAGATCTTGTTTAAATCCAAATCAAATCTACACCACATCAAATAATCTATTAAAACCATAAGTAGCAAGATTCCATGAGTCGTTCAAACATTAAATAAAAAGTATGGCTGTAAGCCCATGGTCTTGGATTCCATTACTAAACCAAATATTTACTTTACATACACACATAGAAGATAAAAAAGTGTTGTTTGAACAAACAAAAAAAACTCGTACGAGTAGTATTCATCATAACTAACTACTGCTCAGAATTCGTAAAGACCCAAATTGGGTGTATCCAGTTAAAGAGTTATCGCCGTAAGCCCATTTTTGTAATGGATGCCATTATAAATAAAAACCAAACACTATGCACAGTAGAGCTAACAGATTTATATTAAAACCCTCTCACGGGCTCATCGAAAAAATCATAATATCATTTATTTACAAAGGTAAGGTTTTAAACTTAAAACGTTATCAACAAAACATAGCACGGCCTTAAGACCATAAAGACGACGGCCTTTGAACATAAACATAGATATATTTTGTTGTAAAGACCCTAAGGGTCACTTCCTTATAACATACAATTAAACAACTTACGACGCGAATACAGGGTGACTATAAGTCCATCTCTGATCGCTTCCACTTGTTAATTTAAAAAACATATATAAATTCATTTAAATAGAAACAAAAACATAGAGTTAAGACCATCCACGATGGAACCCACGGTATCTTTGCAATCCGCATAGACTTATAAAACTATTACACCTAAACCCTCAGAAAGAAGCAAGGTCGTAAAGCCTGTTTAAACAGAGGGTAAATCCATTGGAGTGAACGCATGTTAAACTTATCTTATGTAGAGTTGGAGTCCTCTCCTCTCGGCTCCTCCACGCTCAATTTAAAGTACCTGCAACAACACATACAACATAATTACTGTAAACCATGTTTTTCTCTAAACCATAATTTGAAAGGAGAAGTTCAGAGATAAGAATGTGCTTGTTACCTAAGGCGTTTAAAAACATAGGCTTGGGAGAAGGTGACCTTGTCGCCTCTCTCTCCAGTGCCCTCTACCTACAAATATTTCAATTTACTGTTAGAAACTTCTAAATAACAAAAAGGAAAAAAAAATGAAACAAGTGTTTTAAACCTTACAATCTTACCTTGGCGAGTTGCAGAGAGGGCCAGGGGTCATCTCTTCCGGATTTACCCTTATCCCTCCTCTTCCTGTAAAACGATAATGTATTATCAGTCCTTTCCTTAAACAAATGAAATCACTAAAGTAATTTTACTGACTCCAATAGATTTTCTTGTTAAGCATGGAAGTGTACACGGTCAAATTATTGGCAGAGTTGTGGGGGCATGAACAACTTGTTGCAGACTGCTGTAAAAGTTGCGGAAGCTAGGAAAACCTTGGAAAATGGAAATGAAACTTTTCCATTAACACAATGGAACAAATCTACACTAGAAACACTAACGACATAGCGATTTTACAGAGCAGAGCTTCATCTCTCACTAGTTACGGACCAAAATGACCAAATGCAACTAACAAAGGTTCCGACTAGCAAAAAGGAATAATGAAAAATCCCTTACAAACCCTTGTAATATCACCATACAAGTGTAAATCCGAGATTAATTCTCGATGCAGCTGAAGGGACCTAGCTGTGCTATCAACTTGCAACCATGACAAAAATTTAAGTCAACCAAGGTACCCCTTTTAACTCATGACCAAGGCAATCATGGCCCATAATCATTGCATGCATGTATCGACATCAATTCGAACCATGTTCCAAACTCCAACGAACAAACCATATAATATATTGCAACAACCATGGCATAGACCATGCCAACCCTTTACTCATTAAAAATGTAAAAACACATTTTATTATATATTTATAGCCTTTACAGTATATTAACAAAGGTTTTACACTATGGCATTTACCACATGCCTTACAAACGCCAAGCCGTTGCACTTAGGATGGAGGGATCACAAACATAACATGATCTTAGGCTATGGTAAGGCCTATGGAATTTAAAGCACTTTTAATAACCATATTACATAAGGGACAGGGTCAAGACTATGAATAGTCTCTCAATCCTTAGGGCTAATAAGGCCCTAGTAAAAACTATTAAATTAAAAGCAAGAAAACTGAGGCATCACCTACGAGTGTAGCTGAACGTTGTGGATGGATATGGTTGTTGCCTCAACGGACATAGTATGGAATAATAAGCATAATAAGAATATTAATTAACTTGCATAAGCATAAATAACTTCGAATTGTTGGTTAATTACTGTTAATCATCGCATATAATTTTTTTTTATTTTTATTTTAGAAAGTCTGAGGTGTGTTACATATTTTAACTGGTAGGATCCATGCTACATTTATTCATTGTATTTCCAACTTCATTCTCAATATTCAAAGCTTCCAACATTTTCTAAAACTTTGTGATTTCCATTACTTAAATTTTTTTTTAAATACAATTCTTTCACTTTGCCTTCTTTTTATGGTGTTCTTTTTTCACCATATTTTCTAAAACTTTGTGATTTCCATTACTCAAATTTTCTCTTAAATACAATTCTTCCACTTTTCCTTCTTTTTATGGGGTTCTTTTTCAACATATTCTATCTCTATGTTGTAAAGATATATATTATCTCTAATAAAAAATGAAAAATAAAAATTTGCACATGTTTATCAAATTAAAAAAATAAATATTTTCTTGAAAAAAAATTAGTATACTATTTACCTTTGTATACTATTTATCTCTAATTAAAAAAAATAGTATACTATTTTCAACACATCAAAAGTTGTATGAGATTTTGATTTACTTTTGTGTGCTTCAAATCCATAATCTTGCTTAGATGCATGTTCCCTTGATGAACATCTTCCACAATTAATTATCAAAACTATAACATATCTTGCATTCACCCTTGGTGCACCAGACTATGTTAACCTAATAACATGGTGGTTAACCAGCATGTCAACACTCTCAATTCTTTGGGAATGTAGTTAATTAGGATGTCAACACTCTCAATTCTTTGGGAATGTTTATAGTGTTATCTTCATAATAAGGTTAACAATCTAAAAAATCCATTTATCATAATATTCCATCAAACCTCTTAGTGTACTAGATCTGGTAGAGGAAGATCCTGTTTTAACTTTTAACTAGCGTAGATCCAAATCCCAGGCTCTATCAAGTGCGGAGATGGATAAAATCTCTTGAGGTGCAAACATCTTCTTAGGTATCCATTGATTTGATTCAAACCAAAAGACACATCTTTTTATTTAAGGTCCACATATAATTTTTATTATTAATAATATTTAATATTATTTATGGGTGACATATAATATTTTTTATTATTATTTATTTTGTTAGGAACAAACATTGCATCATTTCCCCACACGTGGTTTTAAAACCATATGCAAGACCCTCCTACAACCATGGGTTGTTTAGGAGGCCTTGCACATGGTCTTAAAACCATTTGCAAGGCCCTCCTAAACCATGTACAATAAAACCATGGGTTGTTTAGGAAGCCTTGCACATGGTTTAAAAACCATTTGCAAAGCCTCCTAAGCCATGTACAATAAAACCATGGGTTGTTTGGAATGCCTAGCACATGGTTTTTAAACCATGTGCAAGGCCAACATTTTTTTGCGGATAAAACCATGTGCAAGGCCAACATTTTTTTGCGGATAATTCAATTTTGTATTTTTTTCTTGACTTCCATATTTTTTTGCAGATAATTAAATTTTAACTTTTTTATTGTTTTGTTAGGTAGGAAGACTACAACATCTCCCCCATATTAGTTTGTTTTTGTGGCGTACAGTGATATTATTTTTTATTTTGTGTTACAAAACATCTCCCATAATATTCACCATCACTATTATTTTTTGTCAACATGTTACAAACGTTACATCACGTTATAAGATCTCTCCCATAATATTCACTATCACTATTATATTTTGCCGACATGTTACAAACGTTACATCATGTTACAAAATATTTGTTAAGAACTATGAATTGTTAATGAATGATTTTACTACGCATGCTAAGTGGAATATTATACCTTTAGGTTCCTACGATTTGTTAATAGGAATGGATTCACTACAAAAACACAGAGTAATGCTAAACTAGTTTAACAAAACCTTTACATGTATAGACGATACTGGAAACACTATAAAAATAAAAGGGATTCCTAGGAAACTTAAAATCAAAGATATCTCTACTCTATAAATGAAAAGATCTATAAGAAAAGGATGTAAATTTTTTATTGTTTATGTAATAAATGATAAAGATAATGAAAATGAACTCAAAATAGAAGACATACCGGTCTCAAAGGAGTTTGAAGACATCTTTCCGGAATAAGTCTCTGGACTTTCTCTAAAAAGAGACATTGACTTCATGATCGATCTAATACCTTGAGCGGTACCAACATTGAAAGATCCTTACCGAATGAAAATAATAGAGCTTACAGAGATAAAATCTCAATTACAAGAATTGATTTATAAAAGGTATGTTCGACCTAGTGTTTCCCCTTGGGGAGCACCAGTCTTATTTGTAAAAAAGAAAGATAGATTTTTAAGGATGTGCGTAAACTAGCGAAAACTAAATAAAATGACAATTAAGAATCGATACCAGCTACCCTAGATAAATGATCTATTCGATCAATTATGTGGAGTAACTATCTTTTCAAAGATAGAATTAAGGTCTGGACACCATCAAGTGTGAATCAAAGACGAGGACATATTTAATACTGCATTTAGGACCCGTTATGGTCACTATGAGTTTGTCGTAATGCCTTTTGGGTTGACAAACACTACAACAAAACCCTATTATTAGCGTCTCTTTTATCTTCCTTTTTAGCGTCCACTATCACTATTAGCGCTTTTAATGGAATTATTAGCGTCCTCTTTTAAAAGTTGACGCTATTTTGGACGCTAATTAGCATCCCGAATAACATCCCTATTAGTGTCCCAATTAGCATCCAAAATAGCATCCCATATAACTCCCAGAATAGACTCCAAAAAAAATCCAAAATAGCACCAAGCTTAGCATGATATATTGAGCCAAGGTTAGCACCATGAATCTTTCCAGGAAAAGAATCTGACATAGAGCCAAGTATAGAGCCAGGAATTGCGCCTAGAAAAAATCCAACACATCATCAGGTATAGAGTCTAGAATAATGCCAGAAATTTAGCATCCCAACTAACGTCCAAAATAGTATCCCATATAATGCCCAGACTAGCCTCCAAAAAAACATCTAGAAAAGCACCAAGCATAGAACCATATATTGAGCCAGGGTTAGCGCCAGGGGAATTGCACCATGAATTTCTCCAGGAAAAACATCTGACATATCCCCAAGTATAGAGCAAACAATTGTTCCTAGAAAACATCAAACATAGCGCCAGGTATATATCTAGGTATAACGCTAGAAATTTCAAAAGGAATCGCGCTAGGAATTGCACTAGGTTTAGAGCTGGGAATTGGGTTCGGAAAAAGTCCAACATAACATCATATAGAGTGCCGACATTAGCACCAAAATTTGTTCTAGGAAAATAACAAGAAATTTCAGAAGGAATTGTGTTAGGAATTGCACCAAGCATAGTGCTAGGTATAGAGCTAGACATAGCACAAGGAATGCGATATGAATTTCAAAAGATATTGCACAAGGAATTTCCCTAGGAAAAGGCCCAAGCATAGCACCAAGTATAGAGCTAGGAATAAAGTTAAGAATTGCACTTGAAAACATCCAACATAGTGGAAAGTATAGAGCCAGGTATAGCGCCAAAAAATTTGAAAGGAATTGTGCCAGGTTTAGAGCCAAGAATTGCGCTTAAAAAACCATCTGACATAGCATTAGATATAGCACTACGATTAATGCCAAAATTTTCACTAGGAAAATAATTAGGAATTACAGAAGGAATTGCGCTAAGAATTGCACCAGGAATATATCTATACATGACACTATGCATAACGGCAAGTATAGATCTAGACATAGCACCAAGAATTGCTCTAGGAATTTCGAAAGGAATAGTGTTAGAAAAAGTGTTAGGAAAACTCCAATGTTGCATTAGGGATAGTGCCAGGAATGTTGACATAAGTAGTACCTAATTATCCATTTTGGAAACTAAGAGACCCTAATTAATCGTAAATAACCCTAATGGAATATTGTGGTCCCTAATGACATTATACTGTTCTTAATGACATGTTTTTTTTGTAAGCTACACAAAAAATTATATTACAAAGGCAAAAATTACATCAAAGAACTCATGATTTGACAGAGGTTGAAGGAGACTGTGCCTCCTTCAGAGCCATTTCCAAAAAATAAGACACCTGTCTGTTTGAAAGCATAATGACACTAAACAAAACTGTAAAAAACTATTCAAGACCATTATGCACGGAAACTAGGTTGCATAACTAGTCGAACCCCGCTAGAACCAGAAAGAGACATAAAGTAAAACTTACATATAAAAACATAGACGATATCTAAAGGCATACACGAAGTGAATCCTGAAAGAGACTTGTTCAGAGCATGCATTAAGTAGAGGGGGGATCTTCCGTGATGGGGCATGCCCATCGGTCCTCCTGCGACTTAGTGGGCGAGTTTGTTGCTTCCATTGGAACGAGAGGCAATGATGGAAGATGACCGTCCTGTAGAGAAGGTGAGTCCTTCAGTCGTTTGGAGAGGGTTTCCACAGGAGAAGGCACCTGGAATGATTTAGCCCGAGGCGACTTGGAGGAGCAACCACTTCCCCCTAGACTGGTGATGGCACACCCACTTGTTTCGCCTCCACTAGCTCCACCACTTGCATCGCCACCCTGTGCTTCACCCCCCGACTTTTGGATGTTTAAGCTAGAAATACTAGCTATACCTTTCCAAGAGAAGGTTTTGTCCAATTCGGTCAGCTGAGCATCGATCTCAGCAATTTTCATGGAATGGAATGGACCACCATTCTAGCTTCAGCCCAGTTTCTGAGCATATCTTCAGCTAGGATACAAAGCATGTTTTTTACCATCCAGTAGTGGTTGATACGACTACCATCCTCCCATGTCGAAATATTTCTGTTCAAAACCTTATTCTCCCAAGCCTCTACAAGCACCTAAACACGACCAAAAATGTGTGGTTCATAATCCTCAGGGATGGGGACACTGCCGCTCCTCTGGGATTTCGCTCACCCCGAATGGGCTCACCTTGGAGTACCACGCCGGTGAGACATGACCGTCAAATTGAACCTGAGACCAATATGCCACTAGTGGAAAATGAGAGATTAGTGACCAAAAAAATGACCAAAATCCGCATATCAATGACCACTTTTGGTTTGGCGATCGCTGGTGGCTAATTTGTGGTCTT
Organism: Pseudotsuga menziesii; assembly: GCA_001517045.1. Classification (NCBI taxonomy): domain Eukaryota; kingdom Viridiplantae; phylum Streptophyta; class Pinopsida; order Pinales; family Pinaceae; genus Pseudotsuga; species Pseudotsuga menziesii. The sequence continues at coordinate 11,479 of LPNX010536384.1, forward strand.
TTATTACATGACCAAAATTGGTCATTTTTATTTTGGTCATTTATAGCTTGTTGGTTGGTCATTAATTTGGTCATATATTTGGTCATTAATTTAGTCATATATTTGAATCAATGACCAAATTAATGATGACCAAATTAATGACCACATGACAAGCTAGAATATGACCAAATTTGGTCACGTAATAAAAGACCATAAATTAGCCACCAAAACTGATTTTTGGTCATTGATATGCGAATTTTGGTCATTTTTCTAGTCATTTATATCTCATTGTTTGGCCACATATCTCTTAATTATTGGTCATTTTATTTGTGAATTTTGGTCATTAATCTCATTTACTGGTCACTAATTTAGTCATTTTTAGTCGCTTTATGTATGGTCATTATATTTTAGTAGTTTTAATGTTGTCCATTATTAATCAATATGAATTTTTAATTTGATATTACATTTAAATTAAAAAAAGAATCATACATTTATTCTCATCTAATACACATGCGAATTATGCAATGTCACATTATAATTAATTACAACACTTATAAATAATATCTAATACACATGTAAATCATGCAATGTCACATTAATTAGTTAATAATTACAACATTGGTACATAATATAAAGTACAACCATATATATAAGTTTTAAACCACAAATTATATTATATGAAATGTCAAAAGTATTACAATAAATATGAGTTTTCTCAAAAACACATATTAATTTCCATATAACTTTACAAAAATCATCACTTTTCAAAATATTACAATGGCTAAACCATCATACTTGCACTTGGTTGCAAAACCATACTTAGATCCCACATCAACAGCTTCAAAACCATACTTAGATCCCACGTCAGCAGCTTCAAAACCACACTTAACATATTGAAAGCCTCAACATCAGGGTCTTCATACTGAATGACAAATCCTCAGTAGCAGGCTCTTCATACTCAATGACCCACTTATAAGTTAAGCTCACTCCTACAAAATCCAATAAAAAAAATATCACTTGTAAAATAGAAAAACAATGAACTGTAAATTAGAAAAACAATGAATCAAATTATTTATCTTGTTCAACAGCTAACAACAATAACCAAGATCATGTGCAAAATAGAAAAATCTAATCTAACAAATTCAATTTAAGAATTGGTTAAAACTAGCAATTATACCTAGGGTCCAATAAGAACGCCGTGTTGCAAGCTAAGCTAAGCTAGATTTACCACCGAGTTTCAATGTCCAAAATGTATGATAAGGGTTTTATCATACCATTATCATAAGAATAAAATTATAAACAATAATCAATAATCTTATTACCACAGCGCTGTAAACAATTACAAAGACCCATTCATGGGGGACACCAGTAGCAGGATAAAGCTATGATCAAACAAATATAGCTAACCGCTAGCATAACCCCCGTGCAGTGGATTATAAGTGTATATCAAATCTGAATCCCCTCGACACCATAATATAGTTTTTCAGGATGGTATAAAATACCTAGGCTTTATGTTAAAGGTGTTGAGATGTGAAGTTGCTACTCATCAACTACTCCAGCAACGACTACTGGATCTACTTCTAGCTATCGATCTGGTAATGAAACTGCTTGCGGCTCATAAAATATTTGACACTTATGAAAAGAACAGTGACAAGAAGTGTGGAATGGCAAATCAACATCCAAAACTTCTATTCGAAATTGGAATTATCAAGAATTGGATGTAATGGTGCATATGGAGATACAGGCGGTTGGGATCTGGATCCATCTATTACAGCTATTATGATGAAGGTTATGGATGATTATGTGTCCAGCAATGTGGGTTTCAGTACAGTAAATGCGAGTGGCATTTATTCGTTGCGCTGGCATAGTGCCGGAGATACCTCACTATGAATCAGTGTAGACAGTCCTTCGAATTTGGGTTCCTAGAGAGACACAAGTTTTACTGCCAGGATTTCCCAACCATGTCCACACTACCAAGCGGAATCCGTTCGTCTAAAGCTCGAAATGGTCCCTTGACGACCAGAGAAGGTAGTATTGCCCAGAATCCAGGTTCTGATGTCGCTGGTGAAACTGCTGCAGCTATGGCTGCAACATCCATCGTCTTTCAAACATCCGACTTGCCTTATTCTCAATGTATGTTTGATACTGGAACTCAGGTTTTACAAAATAAGCACCGTAGTTATAACTATGACACCATTGCATTGTTAATTCAATGTAATTGTGAAGAATTTGAGTGCTTTTCCATTTTCAGGAATGGCTCTAAATCAAGAGTTGTGAACTCTGAGTTGGATCCTGCTCTCCTGGTCCCTGGAGTTCCAAATGAATCCTGAATATTTGACACAGAACTTCAAGACACCCTCTTTTGTACTTAAATTGCTTAATAATAGATTTGTATGTTCCGTTGATTGGTTTGGGTGTGTAGCTTCTTGTATTTCTGTATCTTTTGATTGTGGCATGTGTATGCCATGATATAAGGATTGCAAATCATTATAATTTGGTGCAGCAGAAAGGCAAAAAAGGCACCATAATTATCCTTTCTGTGTTAAAGTATCCTTAGGATTCATGAAGAGATTGATCTGACTGCATCGAGGCACCAGGTGAAACGCTCACCAAAGGAATTATCGTAGGGATCTATTGAAAAGTTCCAGGAGCTGAGACACGATCCGGAAAATATATAATCTGACATCTCTCAATTAGGAGAATGGATTATAACCAACTCCAAAAGGCTGCACCCAAGCCACACTAGAAATACATGTGCAGCTGAGATGAAATATTCCAAATATTGGAAAGAATGCAAACTGGCCAGAAAGAAACACACTTGATTCAAATTTAATGGGACTTTGCACAAGTCTAATTCTGTAGATGTGCTTGAACATGAGCTTGAAGAGCCTGCCCTTTAGGAGGAAGCATAGATGCCATTGCACGCAATCCAAAAGTGATCTCTGTAAAAGTGGGTCTCATAGAAGGGTTTGAAGACCAACAACTCTCCATTAATGACCTCCATGAAGGATCGCATCCCTTAGGGATAGGTGGACGTAAAGTATTATTGACTATGCCACCTACAAAATATCCACAAAGCACCTTGACATTGTCAAAACTTACCAGAAATTTACTGAATTACACATATTGCACCTCCATCTCTAGCTACGACAAAATAAAGGAATATGGCACCGCAATGACCATGGTCATTATTACAATGAACAAGGACATACCTATGATAGCCCCATAATGCATACTGGCATAGGGCTCCTCTCCAGTGAGCAGCTCCCACATGACAATGCCAAATGAAAACACATCAACCTGGAAAGGAAAAAAACCAGATAATTTAATGTCTAAATTCAGATATTCAAAACTGAGCATTCATATATTTAAATATAAAAGCATTTTGTCATTTTTACCTTTTTAGAAACCATACTGTTGCTTCCATTTAACAGCTCAGGAACCATCCATGGAAGGGTTCCTCGCACACCACCAGAAACTAATGTTCGATGTTTAATTTTTGATAGCCCTAAATCACCTACCTGAAGATTGTGTATGGAACTATAGATTGGTACAAATTAAATGGGACTCAGAAAAATCAAAATGGAAGTTTTCCTGGAGGCTAGCACTCATTTCTACCCATATATCACAGTTTAAAACCTACTGTAGCCAACATACATCACAAAACCACAGTAGCTAACTCCCAAAAAGACCAGAATTTTTACCTTGCAAATAGGACGTTGGGGATCTCTCATGTTTACCAATAGATTCACACATTTCAAGTCAAAGTGCATGATATTCTTGCCATGTAAGTATTCCATCCCAAAATCAGCATCCATTGAAATTATCAAACGCTTCCGATGATCAAATGTCCTGCAAAAATTGGTACTTTATGTTAGCATTTTGTCGTGCAAGAAATTTATAATTTTCCCTTCTATTTGGCAGTGTGAATGTGCATGGAAAATTAAGCAATTAAAATAATGTGTACCAGACCTATATCTATCCTTCTTCTGCAAGACCTGTTTGAGTGAGCCATTCACCATGTATTCTGTTACTGTCGCCAAGGTTCCCCCTGGCCCATTTGGTAAATGCCATAGAAAGCAACAACATTTGGATGATGGAGTTGTGCAAGCATGTAAGCTTCCCTCCAAAAATCATCTCTCTGAGAATTATAGCAAAGTTTATTTAAATATGCTCACTATCTAAACAGAATTGAACATAGACATTGATATCATGCCACTAACTATACTCTCTCCATTGTCAAAATTATTCCCTTCATTCTCAACTTGGTACATGTAATCTGCCATTATAAATTCTTTAAGAAATTCCAGTAACTGGTTCTCGAACTCCACATTCCCAGTCCTTGTGTCCTTGTACCCATACCTAGCAATGCATCTGCACATTTTTTGTTCTTTGAGACCAATTCGGCAAAATAGAAAGCGTTCTCCAGCTGGAACTGTATTCACAGGCAGATACCTGACACAAACGAATACAAGGATAGAATGTATAGCAGGGAGGTTTCTCACGAAATGTGCAAATATTGCTGGAATTCCTTGTGCTAGTTCTGTGTATAGAAGTCCAATCCCTGGAACTTTGGTCACACCCAAACTCAAACCTAGGCTTAAGATGTATTCTATTGAAACCTTCTGCTCTACCTCATAGGCATATCTCTTTACATGGACATAATGCCACACATACATTACAAATAACAATACTGCAGTAAAATCTAATGGAAGGTATCCCCCTTGGGGAAACTTGAACAACACTGCTGAGAAGAATACGAACTCTATCGCCCCAAACATAATGACAAAGAATATGACCAGAAATAGATGAGTCTACCATATTATAAGCATTACCAATGTCAAGAAAGCTGAAGTAACAATCATAACCCCAACCACTGCTATGCCTGCATCCAATTTACACAAAGAATGAAATTTAGCTTATCAATATTCTTCTTAAATTAAATATTACATATCATAACTGTTTTGGTATGAGTATTTCTATTTTATAGCTGTGTTAACTCAGTAGCATTGGACCTTAAATTAATGTAATACATACCATATGCATTCCCTATTTTGGTTGTATCTTTAAAGGAAGCAGTGACTACAACACAGGCAAGCATGAGGATGAAATTGATTTCTGGTATGTAGACCTGGCCTTCATATTTGGATGAAGTGTGAACAACTGTAACACGAGGAAAGAAACCGAGAGCCATGGATTGCTTTATGATAGAAAAAGTGGCAGAAATCATAGCTTGGCTTGCAATAACAGCCGCAATAATTGCAACCACAAACATTGGCCAATATATAGCATCTGCATAGTACAAAAGTTCAGTTTTCACCATTAAATTTTTGGTTAAAATAACATAATAAACCCATTTAGATGCTAAGAAACCCCAAATCAACAGAAATAGACTTTAACTAAGTGCTTCATGTAAATAACACTAATTCAATTTTAATTAAAAAAATATCCATGATGATGAATTTCAATTTAAACTTAACAAAAATGATCCATGAAGATGATTGAATTTCTACACGTTTCTTACAAATATAGATCATCTTGATCCTTCCATGGGCTCTATGCTAGTGTATAAAATTTGCAAATCGCTAGTGTATAAAATTTGTATACTTCTTTATAAAAAGGATAGTTTATGAAGTGGTGTGAATTGCAAGCAAGAGGTGTGAATTACAAGCAGGGGATGTGAATTGGTGTCAAGTTCAGTGGTGTAAGGTTCAGTGATGTGAATGGAATTACAAGGAGGAGTTCAGGGGGTGTGAATTGGTGTCAAGTTCAGTGATGTGAATGAAATTACAAGGAGGAGTTCACGGGGTGTGAATTGGTGTCAAGTTCAGTGGTGTAAGGTTCAGTGATGTAAATAGAATTACAAGGAGGAGTTCAGGGGGTGTGAATTGGTGTAAATTTCAGTGATGTGAATGGAATTACAAGGAGGAGTTCAGGGAGTGTGAATTGGTTTCAAGTTCAGTGCTGTAAAAGTGGTGTACAGTTCAGTGGTGTGAATGGAATTACAAGGAGGAGGCCATGGGTGTGAATGGAAGGAATTGCAAGGAGAAGGTCAGGGTATCAAATTCAGTAGCGTGGGACAAGTTCAGTGGTGTGAATCTGAGAAGGTCACTGGTCCTTAGGTGTGGCTATTCATAAAAATAACCCAATATTTCCTCTGTCAGTGCTTGGGGATTAAAAAAATTGCAAACCTCCAAAAACACAACACACTGACAAACTAAACAGAAGAATCCATCTTAAAAAGTATGAAAAATTACTTGGGGTTGACTTATAGAAAGTGTTTGAAACATCTTCGGGAAGCTTCATGAGATAAGCAGCTTGGCCCACATATGCGCATATTAAAGCAGGGTACACTATTCCAGTAAAGGAAATCTAATAAACCACAAACCATCAAGATCGTCAGTCTGTTTACATTGGTAACCTTAAAAGACAAATCTAAATTTGCATTTAAATTTTATACTGCAAATGAATCAATGCTCAATACCTGGATTGAACGAACAGAAAAATGACCCAAATCTACAAACATAGCTTCAGCCCCTGCATGATACCTTCGAAAAGTCAAAAATGAAGATTCGGTTTGGTAATTTTCAAATATGGTTTTCAGGGGCGACTAGAAGCATATTGCATACCTGTTATGCATATAACTCTATTGAAATCCATGCCTCTCTATGCCTCTATCATTCCCATCACAAAATTAAAATCTCTATTGAATCCCATGCCTCTCAAAATGCAGTTTCTGAATTCAGAGAGTGACAGTAAATTCAAATGCTTGTAAGGTAAGGAATGGCACAACAAACTAAGATGGAATACATGTCTCCAATTCTGTAGAAAACTAATTCTATTTAAATATCGTAAGATATACTTCACTTATAAGACATCTAAAATTTTAGTACAAACAAAAAATTCCACGGCTAATAACATTTATGCATGAAGCCCAACTAGCTCATGAGAGCAAGAAATACAAAACACATCACCAACTTTGAAAAAGTGCCTATATCCATTCATGTGCATGTCCATATAAATGTATAATAGATAAGGTTATAAACATATAAGAACCTGAGCGCGGAGTTTGAATTCTACAGCAAGCTCTTCTAATGGGATACACTTGTGCTTCTGCATGGTCCACAAAAAAAATTGTCAAATGGGATCCCAGGATAAGAAGAAAAAATTCTAGAATTCAAATCTCTTTTATACTCTAACCAACCATTGGCACAACATAAATCCAATGTTCTAATCAATATCTCCATTCAATTGCAGGACTATGCATTGCTGGGCTAGATTAGCAAAGCTGCAAGGTTTTCCTATGTAAGACAAGTTATGTCAAAAATATCAGGTTTCAATTATGCTTCTCCCTCAAGAGAACTTTGCAAATGTATTGTGACTCAATTTGCGCAGACAAAGCAATTTCACAATTTTAAGCCTCTTCAGTTATTATTTGGAATTCGGAGAAGAGGTTTGAGTTAGATAATGGTTTCAGATATATTTCACGACTCGAAGCGTGTCCCTAGTTACCAATGAATTTTCCATGTTACTACAGTCCAAAATAATAGAAAACAATAAAATTAGCAAGGTCCTTGAGATGAGGAGGGCCCAAGGGTACTGAAACTGTAAGCTCTTCAAACAAGTCCATGTCTATTTCAAATCTACGGCCAAAGAGATCTATGAAGAATAAAACAAAGACTGAAAGTACTCCAAAAAATTGCAATCCTTTCTCTGACGATTCAACTTTAAAGAACCAAACAGCAGACTTCAAAGATAGTGGGAAATTCTGGACATCAACCTTGCCAACACTTGTTTCCTCTACCAAACCCTAGATCATCACCTTCAGGATTGCCCCTTGAGGACCTAAGTTGAACCCCACCATACTCTCCCCACACAAACCCTCCAACTCCATTTAGGTACTCAGTCCAATGATATAGAGGGAGGATGGGCATAAGTGTGAAGATGTGTATCAATTATTCTTTGCATCAAAATAGCCTCCCCCTACATACCCATTCAAACAGGGCAAGTGTAAGCAATCTACGATGCAGGGGTTTCCTTAAATACCAACCTCTTTGCCTAGTTCATTCTGTACATGGCCCTCCCAACTAAACCAAGGCTTTATAAAACATGCTTACAGGTGGAAATTGCAGCTATTGCAAAAATCCAAAAGTTGGCGATGATTTGCTTTAAAGATATACTTTTTTTACTATAAATTTTAATTCAGGTGAAAATAGTTAGTAATTTAGACCACTCTATAGGACAAAATATATCTATATATACAAAATCGCAATGTGTAATGTCAAATTGCTGAAAGTGCCTTGCACCATGCTTTAATCAATAGAGGAAAGAGGAATTCTAAGTTGGCATTTATCAAATGGAACAGAATTCTCAACATATCTCTATCCAAAGTTCCAGAAAAGTATGGATTCTCAAATTTCTTTACCACGTTGAAATGACCCTCATAGATATGGGTGATTGATTTTGGCATAACGTAGTTAAAAGCAGTTCTCATGATTTTGTTACAAAAGTTGTGATATGTTTTCAACCCATTATGGGCTTCAATGAAGATAGAATTTATTTCAAAGATGAAATCTAACAGTAGTATTTTTATACAAAATGGGATCTCAGGGGGATTCATATTGCTATGATTTATCTTTTCCACACCAATAATCAAACCATAACAGTACCCAGACTGTTATAAAAGCTAGCAGCAAACAGGCACACTAATAAATGAACATTAATCTATAGCACTTTCATGAAATATGTAAAAATGAATTTATATTAATTTTAGAGAAAATATGGTAACTACAGGACGTGGAATTACAGTATGCATAGAAGTATCATGCTAAGTATTTTGGTCTCAGTTAAGTGCAGAGAAAACTTATCCAATACAAGGATACAAAAAACTTCAAGCTCACGAATACATGCCACTCCACCATTACATCCAAGAATAAGCATAACACCACAAGGTAAAACTTCAAATGAGTTGAGATTGAAAATCTTGTAAAAAGGTTAATATACAAACCTCGATATTTTTATTCCAATTTCCTCTTAATCACTGTAGTAATGAAATCACAAAACTTATAAACTATTATGTAAGATAGAAACATTCAAATACTACAAATGTGATCTGGAACAATTTCACAGAACATGTTAAAGTACATCAACAGCTTGAGTGGGCCTAATGGTTAAGAACATGTGTTTTGCTCCCTGGAGGAGCACATGTTCACACTTTTGTCAACTAAGCAATGAAATTGCAGAATGGAAGGGATCTCTTGTCCCACAAACAAGGCAATCTCATACATCAATATTCTTACATTGGATACAAATTGTACACTTGTGTGACTTCATACCCAATTTAAGAACAATGTATTTCAAATTTACAAAGTGCAAATGTACAAGTCCTTCTACAAACCAACATAAAGAGCAGACAAAAAAAAGTTCATTATTCATACAAATGACCTAGCAAACATAAAACTCCTAAGCAAGTAATAAGTACAAGAAAAATACACTGCCCATCTATTATTGTTCCAGTATCAATTGGATAATAATTGTAGCATTTCCCAGCCAGTCATTCAAACTACAAACAGGTGACGTATTAACATTGTTCCAGAGCAGATTAAAAAACCATTCAGAATTGTACAGCATAATCTAGAGCCATTTCACTGACTGTGACTAGCAAATTACCATAAAACAGTCCTATCTTTGCTGAGTATTTACTACTTGACCTTGCTGCTACCTGTATTGTTCAGGCAGTGAGCAGCCACTCTTCCCCCTATAGGGTGATTGTGAACCCATAATGGCTCAGAAAGGGCCCAGTAATGCAAATGCTAATGCTTCTGGCAATGCATTTGTTCACTCTGTAAATTCGTCTATTGCAGAGGCATTCAACAATGGTGCTGACTAAAAAGTGCATGGTAAGGTAAATGTTAATGCTTCTGGTAATGCATCTGCCAGCATGTAATTTCATCTATCACAGAGGCATCCAACAATGGTGCTGCCAGAAGAACCCCAGAGATTCATCCTGGAGGTCTTCCACCAGGTAATGAGCCAGACCCTTTTATCCGTGTTACTATTTATGTTTCTAAATAAAGGAATTACTTGCAATAAGTACAATCAGTACACACTACTTGGATATTTCGTTGGTTGTACCCATCAAGAGGCCATTATAAACTCATGCATGAAGGCGGGCTGAGAGTTGCGTGGTTGGAACTGCCAGACTAACATCCCATTGACACAACACTCTAGAAATATGTGGAGAAACTTGGCACTAGGTGAAACTCTGGCGGGAGATACAGATGAATAATTTATATGTTTTAAGAACGATTAGATTGGCTCAATGAGTGAAAGACCATTTGCTTGATAAACAAGGGAATGGACTTGTGAAGCACAGAAGTATATCACCCAATGTGAGGACAAGACTTCAAAGACAATAAGATAAGGCTGAAGCAGCTTCCGTTTATTGGCTTCAAACAGGTGATATCCCAACCAAAGACTTATTGAAATGTTCACCTATAAACAAGGCCCTAAGAAGGCTATGCAAACCTGTGATGACCATCCCACAAGTGATAAAAGCTAACTCACAGACAACATTTAGCCACCAGTCATTGATGCCAGCTGGACGAGCTGTCAGTGCCTCTTTCAAAGATGGTTGATGGCAAGTCACTAGGATAATATTGTCTCCCATGTAAAATTTATAAGGCTACTAGAGACTTTGCCAGTCAGACCTATAAGTGTACAAGGAAGCAGTCAGAATGTAATCATTAGGTATAATCTGAACAAATAATATTAAAATAATAACCAAGGCCAACAAACC
>LPNX010536384.1:31876-83029 GCA_001517045.1 Pseudotsuga menziesii
TCCGTGACCAAAATTGGTCATTTATCTTGGTCTTTTTTAGTTAACCCAATTAAATTTATCAATTTTGGTCATTTATCCCTTGAAAAAAATTATGGTGACCAAAATTTTTGGTCTCCTGGTCACTAATCTCTCATTTTGCACTAGTGTGAGGAGGGGTGAAAACTCCTACACAGGCTCTGGAATGATATACACCAGCAGAGTTAGCAATAGCAGCAGTGAAACTGTGGTATGCCACCCTGAACTCACAGCCAATACACCTATCGTCCATTTCATAGTGCACGCAGAAAGACTACATAGAATTCATGTTAGTCACCTTTAAACCGTGCAGATAGGCTTTGAATGAGCCTAGGACGAAGTACCAGCTCCAGCTCCGCTCTCATGCTCTGACAAGACTCAGGAATAATCTTCAACGTTTGGATAATCCTACGCAGAGTGACGTCGTTCATGAGCTGGGTGATGAGCGCATGTCTTATCACTGACTAAACCTGGAAGTCGGAGGTCATGCCAAGTGTCGACAGGGATCGTCAGGAAAGTAACGACGGAGGAGTTGTTCAAATCCGGGCACCGAGAATCATCATTAGCAGCATGCGACGTCGGTTGAATAGGAGGACGCATGTCACAGGAGTCAGCTGAACAGCTATCCATACTGTTGACACCCACATCTGGGTGTGCTAAATGACATGTTGCTAATGATGGTGATACATATTAACAATGATAAATATGGCAATGATGATTTCTACAATATTGAGAGAATTATAGATCCCTAGGAGATTTCTACAAATTGTTTATTAATTGTTTTGGTTCGAGGAATTATAGTCAATATTGTGGGGTTGGAATTTTCCCATGAAGCACATAATCATGCCCATGTTGGTGGTTGTTCCCTTTCTCAATCTCATGAAATTCATGGACACATCCACACCTGCACAATGTGTGCCTCCTACACAAACAGATCATGCCTTTTCCTGTCCTCACCATTTCCTCATGCAAACTGTTACTAGTCATTTTATGAGAGGTTTAGTTTTCACACAAGCATTGATCCTTTGATATAATCATGGTTCCATGTCTCTTCCACACATCTATTTTGTTCGTCATGTGTCCCTTCTATTTTTTCTCTTCAACACTTCAGTACTAGCGATCATGAGCAAAATTGAAGACAAGATCAAAACCCCTTGTTGGAAGATTCATCAACATTTTTTACATTTCAATGATATAAATTATTTTCATTTGCAGCAGTTACAATAGCTCCACCCAACATCTTTTTCATAGCACCTCGTTCTTGGGCCTCTTTTTCCCACGCCCAAACCCATTACACATAATACTAATATAAAGTACCATGTCTCTTTTGTGTCATGTATAGTCAACAACATCAATTTTTATTCGCTCTTAGTTCCTCCATATTGCATCTATAACAACAAGAAACAAAACATTTTGCTTTTGCAGATCCTTGTTTTTCTATGGTGCTTCCACCAGTCACCAGCAACATGCTCATGGGACAACAATGCTCATCGTTCTTTTTGTCTAGTCATATTTGGTAGTTTTATTTTAGCAGTCACAACCAAACAGTTAAGCAACATCCAGATCAAGTTCTATTTAGAGACATGCCGTCCCACTCAGGTCTATGTAGGAACCTACTTCTACTCAACACCTGACAACAACATCCATATTGGGTTCATATGGAGGTGTTCCTCCCCACCCTAATTTGTGTAGGCACCTGCTCAGTTCAACAACTCTTCATGACAACATTTGGATTGGGTTCATTTGGAGACATGCCCTCCCACCCCGGTTGATGTAGGCGCTTGCTCAGTTCAAATTCCTTTGGAGAGACACCCTCCCACCTTAGTCTATGTAGTCAACTGCTTTAGTCAACACCAATACACTCTTCAATGTATTCATTCTTTCGTAGCACAACTCACTTGGTTTCAATTTTCTCACACTTCACCTGAGAGGAAGAAAGAAGGGATGTTTTCCCCTTCAATTAGGAGGATTTGGTATGAATGGGAGGCCCATACATCACAATATGATGTTTGGATTTTGTTCACACCCCAATATCAAATTAGATTGGTTAATTAATTAGGTATATTATTAAATAATGGCCAGTCATTTTGACTTGTCAAATGTGGACACACATGTAATCCTATATAAATGTTATGAAGCCTTCATCTAATATAAGTTAGAATTATTTTCTTCTTATATGTATTTTGTTTATTCTAAGTTCGATTATTGAGTTTCATATGTATGTGGATCAATAGTTATTACATAAATTTTGTTGATACCTTTGATAATTACCATTTAACTATTTTATTTTATTTTTATTCCCTTTATATGTGGTTTGTTGCCCCATAACTTCGTGGAAAGAATTTCAAGGGGCCCACCCAAAGGGACCTCACCCTCTAAGTACTAGTTTTGGGAACTTGTCCTCAAAGGGGCCAAAGAATTCAAGAGTTGACCTCAACCTAGTGACAGCTTGGCCACAGAAACTCCAACCAACTAACTATTTATTTATTATAGTAGATTCAATATTTAATATATATAGCCATATTGAAATTGTTGTTGATAATTAAATACGTAAAACCACAACACAATAACACTTCACTTCTATACCAAACAATCTTAAAAAAACATTGTAAAAAGAGTGAAAAACTAAAACAACAATAAAAACAAATTATATAATAATAATTAGCAATAAATCAATATTTTCAAAAAAAATCATATCTTATGAAACACTTAAGACATCTGAAAATATCACAAACCAAAATATATAGATAATTTAAAACCAGATGTTTTAATTTTTTTACCTTAATAAAAAAAACATTAATATTATTGTATACATAGACTCTAAACCATAATCTATTTTAACCTACAAACTAATATTTTAAAAAAAAATTAAAAAAACATAAAACAAAGTAATTATTCAATTCCATACTTGCTAAATATTTAAAAAAGAAACATCATAAAACAAAATAACAAAAACTAAAAATACTAAACATAGTTAAAAAAAAATGTTAAGCAATGCAACACCGCAAAGAAACCTTATATAATCACATCATATAAACAAATTAGAAACATAATAATTAGAAAAATTAGAAACATCTCCATTAATATTTTACTTGGTTTTATATCATAATTTAAAAGGATTTATTATTTTAATATTTCATTGACGTAATTTCTTATTGGTTTGGAGGAGGTCCCAAAGGAGGAGAGAAGGCCAAACAGTGTAACTTCTTCATCCATGAAGCCTAATAGAACTAGTTTTTTTTTTCCAAACTTGCTTGCTCTAAATAGTATTGTATTGGTTTTCTTGGAATACATGGAAAAGATCAAATGTATCTTAAAATGAAATGCTATAATTTCAACATTTTCTTAGTTTCTTCTAACCAGTTTCTTTGATTTCTTAACATGCATGAAGGTGATCCAATGTAGGCATACATAAAAAGGTGGCTCGCAGATGTTGAACTTTGATCCTAAAAAAATATGCAAGTACGTTGAGAATCACGTTTGTCTACATTGGAAAGCTCATGTGATAGCCCCTCTCCGAGTAGAAACCTCTCGCCCAAGTAGCGAGCTTGGCATAGATAAATGATCTTAAAGGATATGGTTTATTCGAGCGAATCTCCAGTTTAGAACTTCAATGCTAGGTTCATTGGAACCATCAAAAATATATTGTGACTATGAAAAATGTAAAATCCAATAAATCGAATACGGTTGGAGGGAGATTGATTCGTTTGGAAGAGAGTCCGGGAGGAAGAATTCAACACTTTAGGGGAGGAGGGAAGTAATCCAATGATAATTTTTTTATTTGAGTTTTTGAGTTTTTTATTCCAATTTTCTAATGTGTATAATGAAATATTCAACTGCAAATGTTGCCCGTAGTTTTCATACTGACCAAAACATATTCAATGAAGTTTACTAAAAGCTCAAGTCTTCACCAGCCCTTACTTTTTGCTGATAGATTTTTGAAAAAAAAATTTAATAGCATTCAATAAATTATTTTCTTTCTTTTTATGAAAAAAAGATGTTTGTATATCTAAAAATTTATTGAAATATATATATATAAAAGCCACTGGTCTAGTTGCTTTAGATTTATTTATGAGTGCGTGAGTTTGTCCTTATTTGGGCTAATAATATGGGAGAGAAGAGACACTTTATATTATAATTCAATGTGTAAACAACAACACATAAAGAAGTCTCATAAAAGATCGAATAGTTAGACAAATAATAAAACTGAATCGAATTAGACTTAAAAAAGGGTTCTAACTTAAAAGCGACTGCTCTTATATACATAACCGTTTGGTTGTTGTCTATAAGCTCTTGGATAAGTGATCATCATCAACACGAATTATTAGCTACCCACTCCCTTTATAAATAGATAGAGGAAAGGTGATATATTTTAATTTAAATAAAAGATTTTAGTTTACTATAGACCTTTATATATTTTAATTTAAATAAAAGATTTTAGTTTTTAAATTTTGTGTAGTGATTGATTTTTTATTTTTTTTAAATAAAATAAATTATTATTTAAAATTTCAATAAAATGTAGATAAAAATATATTTTATTCATTTATTTTTTTAATTTTTAAAAATATTATTATTTTATTTATATAAATTTATAGTTTTTTATTACTTTTAAAAATATTATTATTTTATTTATATAATTCTTTATTACGTTTTAAAAATATTATCTAAGATAATGTAATATTCAATTTACAATATTAATTTATGTAACATTTTTTTAGAGATTATATTTTTTTGTAAATATGTTTAAGGATAGCATTTTAATAATTTTAAATAATGATAACAATTGTAAGTAATAATAATTTTATCTAACAATTAGAAGATGTTATTATTATTTTTTTATTTGTTTTAATTGAAAATGGTTTACAATTGTTTTCAAATTTATTACTTAGTAAGCATAAAGTTAATTCAAATATAAATAATACAGTTGTGTAAAAATTGTATTCACTATTTTTCATAATTTACAAAGAAATTAAAAAATGGCATAAACTATGCAAAATAAATTCTTCGGTTAAAAATAATTATTGTATTATTGTTTTTCAACTTTGCCTACGTTTCTTAAAAAATATTATAATTTAAAAAAAGAAAAATTAATTACATTAATATTCTACTTATATTTAATATGATAAATAAAACAATCTAATAAATATTATAAATCATTTTTTTCATAAATATTTTTTATGTTTATTAAAAGTAAATGAATGAGAATAATATTAAGATTTTAATTTATTATACATAATATAGTGAAAGATTGAATTTTGATTATAGATAAAAAAGATTTAAATGACTAGTTTTATGTACACCTTGATAATAATAATATTATGTTAAAATTAAGGATATTAAAAAAATGTTTTAATAACTATAATAAGATTTGTTAGCCCGCAGGGGTGTAGACTGACTAGCAAGTGCCGTGTAAATGAAGGAATGTTGTAAAGGAGGTCTCAAGTTCAAATCTCACCCCGACTTATCCATGCCCCATGCTTGTGGGCTGTGTGGATGCACCTGGGGTTATAGTGGTAGGCGGCGGGAATGGACCCCATGTCACGTGAGTACCAGAACTGCCCGGTTACTGATTCCCCCACTACAAAAAAAAAACTATAATAAGATTTGTTTATTAAGACATAAATTTTAATTAATAGTGAAATTTCTAAAATATTTTTTTTATAAGATAATTATTTTATATTATTAAACTTGCATAGTGATCTAGGGACTAAACACAGTCTCATCAATAGATTAATGACAATA
Organism: Pseudotsuga menziesii; assembly: GCA_001517045.1. NCBI lineage: Eukaryota > Viridiplantae > Streptophyta > Pinopsida > Pinales > Pinaceae > Pseudotsuga > Pseudotsuga menziesii. The sequence continues at coordinate 37,634 of LPNX010536384.1, forward strand.
ATTCATGAAAATGGTGAAAAAGGGCTACAGAATGAGTAGCCGCACTATATATTCACACAAAGAATGAGTAATACAATACAATGTCTTGCTACAAGCATGAATGAAAAAGCAAATCGAATTCCTAAGGACGTCATTCGAATTGAATGAGTGAGTCTAGATTAACTGAATGTAAGCCACAGTCAACACTCAAGTTAACCACCGATCAAAACCCTAATTGAGTCAATTGAGCCCTAATTGAAGTTGAAGTGCAATAAATGACTGAGTCTTAACTGAAAGAGATCGGACACATGTCACAACAAGCCAACCATCAAGTGGTAGCACTTCAATGACTCCAATGAACCCCGATGAGGTTAACTGAAGTGTAACTGAACATCAGAAGTGGTTGGACGCGCCCCTGTTGACTCTAGTTCATTAAATAATCAATTTAATGAGGACAGGCACCTTCACTGCTCTGTTTAACTTATTGTAACCATCAGTTAGCAGTAAAGTGCATTGATGACACTGAGATCACCCTCAGAGTGCTCCAGTTAGCCTCCCTGAATGTAGGAGAAGCCTAAGTTAGCCTCCTTGACTGAAGGTAGGCATGGATGTAATCTAGGTGATGTCATTTAATGCTCCACTAATGTCAATTAGGTCAATAATACTTAGGATAGTGGTTTAACTAGGCCAAATTGACCAAAATGAGTGTGTATGGTGGTAAATGTCTCCAACACCCCACCTTAAGCTACACTCAGAAGGAGTTAGAAAGCATAAATGCATAAAAATGTTAGGGCCCTGGAAACTAAGGCCATAGGTCACCCTATACAATGCTAAAACTGAAACAATGCTCAAAAACAAACTAAGTGAGGAAAAGAGGGAAAACCCAGTGGGAAACCCCCCTCCCCCTCTCAAGCTGAACACTGAAAGTAATCTGAATCACCCTGATGAACTCACTCCCAATAGTGGACAAAGTACTGCCAAGATCAAACTCTGAAAGAATTCCTTGCAACCAAACTGCTTGGATGCAAGCATTCACTGCTCCTCGATACTCGACCTCTGCTGAAGATAGTGCTATGGAAGCCTGGTTTTTGCTAGACCAGCAAATGGGGCCACCACCAAACATGAATACATATCCATAAGTAGACTTCCGATCAATAGAATCACCCACCCAATTGGAATCTGTGTATCCAACCAGCTCTAGCTCGGAGTTTGCAGCATAGTGAATGTCGTAGGTCCTAGTTCCCTGACTATATTGGAGGATCCTCTTGGATGCCTTCCAATGAAGATCATGAGGCTGCTGCATATATCTTGATACAGCATTCACGGCATAATAGATATCAGGCCAAGAATGTGCCAAGTACAACAAGCTACCAATCAGCTGTCGATAGATAGTGCAGTCCATAGGAGATGTGCTTTTTCCTTTTTCAAGGCTGATCCTTGAAAGGAAAGGGAATGGTGCAGGCCTACATATGTTAAACTTGACTAACATTTTTTTAATGTAATTGAGTCATGTTGTCATGCCTCGATGTTCCGATCGAAAGAATCAATAATGTAAATAAGTCATGTCAAGTCATAGTGGGTAACCCTCCAATTGTATAAAGGTTAAAGTCCCCGTAGTTCCGGGGCACTAGGGTTATTAGAATCTCCAAGTAGAGGTCGAACCTAGTAGGGTTTTAGTCATGTCGGGATTATTATAAATAGAGAGCTGAACTCTCTATTTAAAACATATCACTCACACACTCAAGTGTAGCGCATAGTTGAGGAAGGAGAAGATACTGGGGCTAGACAAGAAGAATATTACTGTTGTCGGGAGTGCATCTTACTATTTTGGGGTTTTACCTTTTGTGCTGATTCTATCTCTGAGGAAGTTGCGGGGTTTTCTCCATTTATGGTTTCCCCGATGAAAAACACTGTGTTCATTATCTCTTGTCATTGATTGCTGTACTTGTTGTTCTCTCAGTAAAGATCCTAACATAATGCTAGCTTGAATGTTGAAAAACTAACATGGTATCAAAGATAACATGAGAATAAGACATTATGTAACTGCAGGAACTAGAGCTTCCTAGTTTGTGGATCTCTCTCCACATATTTTCAGCAAAAGTAAGGTGGAATAACTCTCCTCCTTAGGGCGCATCTTTCTGTCGAAGTAGAATCCAATTCTGAGGTTTTTCAGTCTTGAACCTGTCAGTTCTGCCGAAAATTAGGGCTTTTCACAGAAGAGAAATTTTTTAGTGAGCCCATGCCTGGATTGATATCCTCCCCAAAATTTAAGTTAGGGACAAATTTCAAGGCATTTGGGTGGACAAAACTCCGAAAAATAAAAACCCTAATTTTCTCCTAAACCAGCTCTGCAGGATTTTAGCTCAAATTTCAGATCCGACATCTTGACCTGGTAAGATCTAAAATATTTTGTATTTCCATTTGAGGTTCTTAGTTAAGATGTATCATCATACCAACCTTGATGAAAAGCTTGAGGGAGCTAATAACTTCCGAGCTTGGAAGTATAGGATCTCCCTGGTCCTGGAAGAGAATGAGTTAGACTCCTACATCCATGAGGAGGTTCCAGTTCCAGAGAGAGATGAGGCTAAGGCCTTGCAAAAGAAGAAGTTGGTTATGGAAAAGAGGATCATTGCTGATTCTATCAAGGATCACCTTATCCCACAAGTATCATCTCTCAAGACATCTAAAGCTATGTTTGATGCCCTAACCAAATTGTTTGAAGGGAAGAACATAAACTGGAAGATGACTCTGAGAAACCAACTAAAGAATGTGAAGATTCAGAATGCAGAGACCATCCAGTCTTACTTCACAAGAGTTCCTCAGATCAAGGAACAACTACAAGAAGTAGATGAAGAAGTGGAAAATGCAGAGATTGTGATGACTACCTTGAATGGCCTTCCTAGGTCATGGGATTCTTTCATCCAAGTAATTTGTGCTAGAAAGAAGTTAGTCAAATTCAGTATACTATGGGAAGAGTGCTCTCAAGAAGAAGCTCGGATAGAAGCTCAAGAAGAAAAGATGGGAAGTGAAGATCAAGCTTTCACGGTACACTCCACGTCAACAAGAAGGAAAACTCATCACTTCAGAGGTAAGCACTCTCACAAAGATAACACTAGAAACGATTTATCTAGGATCATATGTTATACATGTGATGAAGTAGGATATTATGCAAGGAAATGTTCTAAGAAACCAAAGCCAACAAAGAGGAGAAACAAAAGAAGACATCATGCTCATACTGCAGAGGATGATGAACCATCCAAAAAAAGATCCAGATATGAAAGTGAAGACCCTTCAAGCGAGGATGAATATGTTTTGATCTCCTCTCTCACAGGTAACATTACTCATGGAAGTGATGATTGGCTTATAGATAGTGGGGCTTCCAAACATATGAAAAGATTCAAGGAATCCTTTGTGATACTGTCAGAACATGAATCATCTCACAAGGTGAAGCTAGGAGATGACTACCAATATCCAATAAAAGGTAGTGGGGAATATTCCTATAAGCTAGACTCTAAAAAGTCTCTAACAATGAAGGAAGTATTGTTTGTGTCAGGACTTAAGAAGAACCTCCTTTCCATATCAGCATTAGATGCAAAAGGAATGCGGGTTGCATTCATAGATGGTCAAGTCATCATGTGGCCAAAAGGAAATACAATCGATGATGCGGTAGTGATTGGAGAACAAGAAGGAGGATTGTACAAATTGAAGGGCCATCTAGAACAAGCCTTGGTCCATGACACAGTAGAGCCAAGTGAACTTTGGCATAGAAGGCTTGCACATGTGCATTACAGAGGACTACCTATTGCAAGCAAAGCTGTCGAAGGTCTTCTAGAAATCCAAGCAAAACATGATGGGGTTTGCAAAGGATGTGAGAAAGGAAATAATACAAAGAAGACATTTCCAAGCAGTGAAAGAAAAGCAAAAGGAATCTTGGAAATCATCCACTCTGATGTATGCGGTCCTATGTCATCAAACTCTCTAAGCGGGTATGCATATTATGTTTCTTTTATTGATGACTTTTCTAGGAAGACATGGGTTTACTTCATGAAGAACAAAGACGAAGTATTCCGTAAGTTCAAGGAATTCAAAGCCTTGATCGAGAACCATACTGAAAAGAAGATCAAGACCTTTCAATCAGATAATGGCGAAGAATTCACTTCAAATGAATTCAAAGAGCTATGCAAAGAATCAAGGATTAAGAGGGAGTTCTCCACTCCTTACAATCCACAACAGAATGGGATTGCAGAGAGGAAGAATAGAACTATCATGGAAGCTGCAAGAGCAATGCTTCATGATCAAGATCTTCCTATGCATCTTTGGGTGAAAGCTGCCAGAACAGCGGTGTATGTACAGAACCGTACTCCACATAGAGTACTCGAGAACAAGATTCCTGAAGAAGTCTTCTTTGTCAAGAAACCAGAATCCAGCCATCTCAAAATATTCGGTTGTCCTGTGTACATCCACATTCCAAAAGAGAAGAGGACTAAATTAGATCCTTTAGGAAAGAAGAGTATATTTGTGGGATACTCTGAAATCTCGAAGGCTTACAGAATATATTTCCTAGGATACAAGAAGATTGACATCAGCAGGGATGTGACATTTGATAAAGACACGGCTTACAACAAATCTAGAAAGAGACCTGCTAAAGAACCTGAAGAAGCAGAAGCACCCAGAATTCATGATACAAACATGAATGAATAAACTCAAGAAGAAGATCGAGAATTTGAAGAACCATAAAGACCTGTAGATCTGCCTCTGGAGAAGAATCCTCATAAGAGAAAACCTGCTTGGGTACGAGAACTTATCTAAGGTGCGGAAAGATATGTGGCTCCATAAGAGAATCACAGAGAAAGAAAGAGGACCAGATCCTGCTCTGGGTATGTAGCTTTACTATGTGATTTCATTGATAAAGAACCTTCCAGTTATGAATAAGCGGCATAACGGAAAGAATGGAAGGATCTTATGATCGAAGAATACCAATCGATCATGAAGAATGATGTTTGGGATGTTGTCCCAAGACCAGATGGGAAGTCAGTTGTAACTTTCAAATGGATCTACAAGATCAAACATGCTGCAGACGGTAGCATTGAAAAAATACAAGGCAAGATTTGTGGCTCAGTGTTTCTCTCAAAAGGAAGGAATAGACTATGAAGAAACCTTTGCACCTGTAGCCAGATACACTTCCATCAGATCAGTACTTGCTCTGGCTGCAGTGATGAAATGGAAGATACACCAGATGGATGTCAAGACTGCTTTCTTGAATGGTGTAGTAGAAGAGGAAGTGTATGTAGAACAACCACTAGGTTTTGAGACACATGACAGGGAGTCTCATGTATGCAGATTGAAGAAAGCCATGTATGGTTTGAAACAGGCACCCAGGACCTGGTATGGAAGAATTGACAGCTTTCTATCCAGTTTGAGATTTACCAAGAGTAAAACAGATTCCAACCTTTACTACAAGGTTGAATATGGCAACCCAGTGATGCTTCTACTATATGTAGATGATCTGTTTGTAACAGGTAGGGATCGATTGATTTTTGATATGAAGAGAAAGCTTGCTACCGAGTTCGAGATGAAGGACTTGGGTATGATGCATTATTTTCTAGGTATGGAGGTGTGGCAGAGTGTGGATGGAATCTTCCTTGGACAAGGGAAGTATGCAGTAGATATCCTGAAGAGGTTTGGGATGATGGACTGCAAGACTATGGCCACACCTATAGCATCGAACCTAAAGCTATTGAGCGCCGCTTCATCAGAGTCGGTTGATGCTATGATGTATCGTCAGATGATTGGGTCATTGATGTACCTGACGAACCCGAGACCAGACATTTTCCTTGCTGTTAACACCTTGAGCCAGTTTTTGACAGACCCAAGAAATGTTCACTTGATTGCTACAAAGCATATTTTGAGGTATCTGAACGGTACAGTTGATTATGGGATCAAGTATGATGTGAATCAATGGATTAACCTAGAGGGTTATATTGATTTAGATTGGGCAGGCAGTGCCATCGATAGGAAGAGCACTTCAGGGTGTTGCTTCAGTATGGGATCAGGTGTGATCTCTTGGTTTACCAGGAACCAATCCTGTGTGGCACTGAGTACAGCTGAAGCAGAGTATGTCGCAGCTTGTTCATCTAGTTGTGAGGAAGTATGGCTATGAAAGCTACTGTCTGATTTATATGATCTCCAGATGGATGCTACTTGTATACATTGTGACAGCCATAGTTGCATGAAGTTGTCAGAGAATCCAGTGTTCCATGACAAGTCGAAGAACATTGAGATCAAGTATCACTATATTAGGGATATGGTGCAGAGAGGAGCGCGTGAAGCTCTAGTATGTTGCGACAGAGGAACAGATAGCTGATGTGATGACAAAGCCATTGGCCAGAGTGAAGTTCGAGTACTTCAGGGAGAATCTTGGTGTTCTCCAGATCGAGGTTTCCTCCAAGCGAAAGTGATGAGTCCCATAGCCATTCTGACATGGTGAGAGGATTGGTTCCTTCCATGGTCAGATGTAAGGGCTGAGCCATTATGTCATGGTGAGAGGATTTGATTCCTTCCATGTCAGATATGAGTGCTAAGATCCATAGCCATTCTGAAGAGTAGGTCAGATATAAGGGCTGAGCCATTCTGCCATGGTGAGAGGATTGGTTCCTTCCATGATAGATGTGAGTGCTGACCATTCTGTCAAGTAGGACAGATGTAAGGGAAACTTCCATTCTGGGAATGGAGGTACCAGGTCAGTTACCAGGAACACTTAGTCTGGGACTGAGAGATCCATTCTGACGAGTACGTCAGATGTAAGGGCTGAACCATTCTGTCATGGCTAAATGATTAGGTTCCTCCCATGTCAGATGTGAGTGTTGGCCACTTTGTTGAGTAGGACAAGTGTAAGGGCAACTGCCACTCTCCGGGAGAATGGAGGCACTTGGTCCATTAACAGGTAGCTCAGTTGGGGACTTGGGGCCATTCTGGCGAGGGTGTAGGATTTAGTTCCTACCAGGTCAGATGTGAGTGCATTCCCTTCTGATGAGGGTGTAGTATTTGGTTCCTACCAGGTCAGATGTAAGTGCAGAGCCTTTCCATCATTGTGAGCAGGATGCGATTCCAACCTGGATGAAAGTATGGAAATATTTCATCATTGTGAGTAGGATGTGTTCTCACCTGGATGGATGTAAGTGCAAAAATCTTCTATCATTATGAGAAGGATGTGATTCCAGCCTGGATGAAAGTATAGAAATATTTCATCATTGTGAGTAGGATGTGTTCCCGCCTGGATAGAAGTGTGGAAATCTTCCATCATTGTGAGTAGGATGTGTTCCCGCCTGGATAGAAGTGTGGAAATCTTCCATCATTGTGAGCAGGATGTGATTCCCACCTGGATGAAAGTACGAAGTTCTTTCATCACTGTGAGCAGGATGTGTTCGGGCCTGGATGGAAGTGACTACTATGCCTTTCTGATGAGTAGGTCACATGTAAGTGCTGAAGAATACCTACATGTTGGCTAGGCCTACAACTAGCATGAAATAAGGCTAGCTCTGTAGAACTTCCTATGACGAGAAGAATCATGATATAACACATATGATGATGACCAGATGACATCTAGATCGAGCTATGATCCAGATCCAGTTATGATGACTCCGATAGATCCATATAGAGTGATGATCTAGATCCATCAGTGATGATTTATATCAAGTGATGATCCAGATCCAGTGATGATGATCCAGATCGAGAGATGATCCAGATCCAGTGATGATGTCCCATGATGATCCAGATTCAAAGAATGAAGATGAATTGAAGATGAAGATGACTTGAAGACGAAGATGACTTGAAGACTCAGAAGACTTGAGATACAGATGATGAGATGATCTAGTTGATACAGAGAAGAAGACCAGTGCTGAAAATTGTGTCGAAAGATTACCTTCCTAGTTAAGAGGGAGTGTTGATGTATTTGTAACTTCGGAATGTATTCATCTATGTATATTATGTATTGTAACCCGATGTTTATTCTGGGATGTATCTATAATGTAATTGAGTCATGTTGTCATGCCTCGATGTTTCGACCAGGAGAATCAATAATGTAAACAAGTCATGTCAAGTCATAGTGGGTAACCCTCCGATTGTCTAAGGGTTAAAGTCCCTGCAGTTCCCGGGGCACTAGGGTTATTAGACTCTCCAAGTAGAGGTTGGCCCTAGTAGGGTTTTAGTCATGTTGGGATTAGTATAAATAGAGAGCTGGACTCTCTATTTAGAACATATCACTCACACACTCAAGTGTAGCGCATAGTTGAGGAAGGAGAAGACACTGGGCTAGACAAGAAGAAGATTACTATTGTCGAGAGTGCATCTTACTATTTTGGGGTTTTACCTTTTATGCTGATTCTATCTCTGAGGAATTTGCGGGGTTTTCTCCATTTATGGTCTCCCCGATGAAAAACACTGTGTTCATTGTCTCTTGTGTTTGATTGTTGTACTTGTTGTTCTCTCAGTAAATATCCTAACATAATGCTTGCTTGAATGTTGAAAAACTAACAATGGTAGTCCACACCTTGGACCTAAGAGAAACATTTTGCCACCAGCCTTGCCTTATATTTTTAGGTACTGCCATCAGCAGCAACCTTGGTACGAAACATCCACTTGCATTAAACCAATTTCCTTTCCGGAGGAAGAGAAACTAGCTCCCAAGTAGTGTTTTTCTTAAGAGAATTCATCTCTTCATCCATGGAAACTTGCCATCTCGGATCCTTCCAAGCATGGTAGTAGGATTTTGGGTTTGAACTAATCATCAAATAGCACGTTTTAGATAGCAAATTATCAGGACAAGAGAGCACAATACCTTCTCTTTGGAAATCAGACCGGGTTCTCCTTGGATCATCCGGATTTCCAATGTTATCTCCTACGGAGGAGAGAGTCTTTCGGGCCCATGTGGGAAGATGATTTTGTATTTCAAGTTTTGATTCAACATCTGATGTTTGTTGCACAATGATATCATAAATTAGAGGATCTAAATCAGGATCATCACCCCCAATTTCATCATCCAAATATTCAGTAGAATAGGAAGGAAATTCAATAGTTTTCTCCTTCACTAGTTCCACCTCTTGAAGAGGCTCATCGAACTTGACACTTCTCTCGATTATGATATGTTTTGTTTTGATATCTAGTAGCTTTAAACCTTTTGATTCATCAGGATACCCAATAAATATAAATTCTATGCTTTGCGGTTGCAAAGCCCTTCTTTTATCAAGTGGAATCCGGGCCCATGCAGTGGACCCAAACACCTGCAAGTTCGACACATTCGGCTTGTGTTCGAAGTATGATTCAAAATGGTTCTTCCCTTTCATGGATGAGTGTGGCACCCTGTTCTAAATGTATGCTACAGCATGCATGGATTCATCCAACAAATTTGCAGCCAACTTCTTTGATTCCAACATACAGGTGGTCATCTCCTTGAGAGACTGATTCTTCCTTTCCGCTACTCCAATCTGTTGGGGAGTGTAGGGAATTGAATGTTGGACCTGAATACCACTTTGAGAGCATATGTGCAGCAACTAATTACTAACATACTCCCCACCATTATCATATCTCAAGATCTTGATCTTAATCCCAGAGGCATTCTCGATCAAGGCCTTAAGTTCAAAAAAATGTTCACATACTTCAGACTTCTTTTTGAGAAAGAAGACCCATGTGTACCTTGAAAAATAATCAATAAAATTCAGAAGATACCTTGATCCATTCATGGATGTGACAGGCATCAAACTGATGATATCAGAATTTATCAGCCCCAATATGCATGTAGCTCAGTTTTCCTTCCCCCGATCGAACTTGTGCTCAGGGTGTTTTCCAATCACACAACCCTTGCAATTTCCGGTGGTTTCCTTGATGACCGGGAGGCCTTCAACCATGGATTTTTTCTGTAATTTATGCAAATATTTGAAATTTAGATGGCCAAACCTTTCATGCCACATCCTACTAACCTCATTTCCATGACTTAGCAAAGTGGTGGGCTTTGCATCCAACACAAATTGGGAGAACTCATAGGCTCTTGCATGATGGTTTGCAAGACCTTTAGCAATGAGTTTCCTAGATGCAAGCTCTATTATCTCAACATAATTTGGGCTGAAAGAAACTCTCTTAGGCACTATTGTATGTGTCATTTGATAGACACTAAGGATATTTTATGCCAGATACGGTACATACAAAACATTTGAAAAATAGCCATTCTCAAGATCAGTCGTACCTTGTCCTTCTGAAATGATGGTGGAGTCATCCCCCATGTGGATGGGAATGGGTTTGCCAGTTTTCAAGGATGAAAAGGAGTCTCTTTCATCCAACATGTGGTTCAAAGCTCCAGAATCAATCAAGAGTGCTTTGGATTTCGAAGTGCTTGCCATGAGGGCATGACCTTTTTCATGTTGTGGTTCCCGATCTTGCTGATCTCTCCTCTGAAAGCTTTCCTGAAGATTGATGTGATTTCTCTCAAGGAGAGAGGTAGCTTCATCAAGCTTCTTTTTCATGTCTCCATGTTCAGGGCAAAATCCCTTCCCGCAGTATGAACACTTGACTTTTTCCTTTCCATGGTGCCCTTTTCCTTTGTTCTTCCTTGAGTCAAAAGACTCATCATGCTGCTCGTTTTCAACTCTAGGCTTAGGAGCTTCTAATTTAGTTTTTGGGTTCTTTTGCTACTTTCCTTTACCCTTCAAATCTTTGGGCCTCGAGACATGGAGGGATTGATCATGGGAGGATCTGATGATCCCCATCTGGACAAGCTTATCATGTTCACTTGTTAGGGAGTCAATGAAGGCATTGAGTGTAGGCATCTTCCATCCAGAAGTTGTGAGCTTCCCTGCATGGAATGTAGAAACAAAAATTGAATAATCAGCTCCAAGTTTGGAGAGTATGGCGAGGATGAGCTGATCATTCGCCTTCTCCACTTTGCATTGCTTCAAGAGTAAGACAGTGTGCTTGAAATTTGTGAAAAAATCATTCAATGTCTCGAAATTGGAAGGCTGGAGAGACATTAATTCATTTTAGAGCTGGTAAAATCTCAAGTCATCTTGCTTTCCATATAGGGTTTCCAATTTCTCCCATATTTCCTTTGGAGTCTTCAATCCCGAAAGATGGAAAAGAAGATCCCAGGAAATAGAGAGGCACAAGAATCTGAATGCTTCATCCTTCTTGTTCAAGAATATTGATTTGTCTATAGAAGAACCAAGCTCAGGTTCAGTGTCCATGGTGACTCTGAACCAAGCTCAGGTTGATTAATGACAATAATTCATGAAAATGGTGAAAAAGGGCTACAAAATGAGTAGCCGCACTGTATATTCACACAAAGAATGAGTAATACAATACAATGTCATGTTGCAAGCATGAATGACAAAGAAAATCAAATTCCTAAGGATGTCATTTGAATTGAATGAGTGAGTCTAGCTTAACTGAATGTAAGCCACAGCTAACACTCAAGTTAACCACCGATCAAAACCCTAATTGACTCAACTGATCCCTAAATGAAGTCGGAGTGCAATAAATGACTGAGTCTTAACTAAAAGAGATCAGACACATGTCACAGCAAGCCAACCATCAAGTGGTAGCGCTTCAATGACTCCAATGAACCCCAATGAGGTTAACTAAAGTGTAACTGAACATCAGAAGTGGTTGCAGGCGCGCCTGTTGACTCGAGTTCATTAAATAATCAATTTAATGAGGAGAGGTGCCTTCATTGCTTTGTTTAACTGATTGTAACCATCAGTTAGAAATAAAGTGCGTTAATGACACTCAGATCACCCCCAGAGTGCTCCAGTTAGCCTCCCCGAATATAGGAGAAGGATAAGTTAGCCTCCTTGACTGAAGGTGGGTGTGGGTGTGATCTAGCTGATGTCATTTAATGCTCCACTAATGTCAATTAGGTCAATAATACTTAGGATAGTGGTTTAACTAGGACAAATTGACCAAAATGAGTGTGCATGGTGGTAAATGTCTCCAACATATATATACACTTATGAATGAGAATTGGTATTAGCATTAAACCAAAAATAGAATCCATAATAAAATTCCTATTAAAATACAAAGTTGTTTTAACCATTTGTTATTTTATGGTGGTAGCAAAACACGATGCAAAAAAGGAAGCAAAAATTGGTGCAAATTTGGAAGCTAAACTTGGCACATATTTGGAAGTAAAACGTCGTGCAAAATGGGATGTTAAAGTGGTAGCACAAATGGATGCAATATTGGATGTTAATTTGGATGCAAATATGGTGCTAACTGGGATGTCATTTAGGAAGCAAAAGCAAACACTCTCTAGGAATAAAAATAGGGCGTTATTTAGGAAGCAAACCTTGACGTTGTTTAGGAAGAAAAGTTGGACGTTATTCTGGAAGCAAAAAAATAGACACTATTTTGGACATCATAAATTATGCTATCTAGGACACAAAAAAAGACATTTTTTGAGACACTTTAAGTTTTGTCCATGACGCATCCCATTTAGCGTCTAGTTTGACCACTCAATGTAAAAAAAAAATACACTAAAAAGGGACACTAAATGGGACGCTAATTCCAGGATTTGTTGTAGTGAAACGCACCTGCTGCATTCATGTGCTTAATGAATAACAATTTAAGTAACTATCTGGATACGTTTATAGTTGTCTTCATAGACGACATGCTAATCTACTCAAAGAACGAACAAGAACATAAAGGACATTTAAAGATAATTCTACAAGTACTAAGAGAACAATAATTGTATGCCAAGTTCAGTAAATGTGATCTATTTAAGGAAAGTATTCAATACCTAGGACACATAGTGTCGAAGGATGGAATCTCTGTTGAACCCGAAAAATCAAAGCCATCACTGAATGGCTGGTTCCTAAAAATTTAACCGACATAAGATCATTTATGGGGATTAACGGATACTACCGAAAGTTCATCGAAGGCTTTTCTAATATTTCCTACCCCATAACTTCATTGCAGAAGAAAGGTAAAAAGTTTGAGTGGACTAGAAAATGTATGGAAATATTTAATAAACTTAAAAATCTATTAACTACATACCCTGCCCTAAAGAAAGTTGATCCTTTCAAGGATTTCATCGTATGTACTGACGCTTGTAAAGAAGGATTAGGTGAAGTATTAATACAATAAAATTATGTTGTAGCTTATGAATCTAGAAAATTAAAGGAACATGAAAAGAATTATGCTACGCACGATTTGGAACTTGTTTCCATAATTCATTCCTTAAAAATGTGGTGACATTACCTCATTGGAAGGAAATCTCTACTTATGTCAGATAACATAAGTCTAAAATATCTATTTGACCAGCAAAATTTAAATGCTAGATAGGAAAGATGGTTGTATTTCTTAATTGAATATGTTTTTGAAATCAAACACATAAAAGGAAATGAAAACAAAGTTGCATATGCTCTGAGTCATCATTCAAATTTATTGTTTGCAAGAAACAATTATGAATCTAATCTGGAAAATCAGATCCTAAGTGCAAAAAGTTCTGATAAGGAATATCAAATTTTAAAAGAAAAGACTAATAAAAATGGACAAAATCAAGTAAAAACAGTTTTCAACCTAAAAAAACGAGGATTGCTGCTGCATAAAAATAGGTTGTACACACAAAACAGAACATAAATCAAACTTACAGTCATGAATGAGTTACACAAACGACCATATTCAGGACATCTTGGATATCATAAGATGATCACCATGATCTAAAAATTTTCTTTTTGCCTAACATGAAGAAAGAGGTAGCGAGTACTTAGTTCGTTACATAAAATGTCAACAAGTTAAGGTAGAACACCAACATCTAGCAGGACTATTGCAATCACTACCCATTCTAGAATGGAAGTGGGAAACAATTAGTATGGATTTTATAACAGGCCTACCCAAGAATTTCAGACAACATGATTCAATCATCGTTCTAGTTGATTAATTAAGTAAACATGTTCATTTTATTCCTGTTAAATCTACCTATAAGGTTGTTAAAATTGTATATATTTTTATGAAAGAGATATTCAGGTTACATGGTGTACCAAAAGTAATAGTCCCTAATAGAGACGCAAAATTTACAGGAAACTTCTGGAAAGCCTTGTTTAAGGGGTTAGGCACATAGTTAAATTTCAGTACTGTGTATCATCTACAAACAGATGGAAAAACTAAAAAGAGTAAACCAAGTCCTAGAGGACATGCTAAGAATGTATGTCATGGATAAACCAGGTAAGTGGGAATACTACCTACACTTAGTAGAATTTGCTTACAATAATAATTTTCAAGTATCTGCAGGTATGAATCCTTTTGAAATTTTATATGGATGAAAATGTAATACTCCAATTTCTTGGAGAAATCTAGTTGATAAGTTAATGCTAGGACTTTATTTATTAAAAGATATGGAGCTAACCATGAAACATGTACAACAAAACATGAAGGTTGCCTAAGACATGAAGAAAATTTATCCTGGCCTAAAAAGAACTCCTAGAGAGTTCGAGGTGGGTGAACATGTGTACATAAAGGTAAAGCCCAAGAAAATTTATTTGAGATTGGGAAAATATTCAAAGTTAGCACCCAGGTACTACGAGCCATTTGAAATTTTGGCTAAAGTTAGGTAGGTTGCGTACCAATTAGCCCTACCACCCACTATTAAAGTGCATAATGTTTTTCACGTTTCTATTTTAAAAATATATATTCATGATGCTACTCATGTGATCGATTGGAATGTGATCCAGGTGGAACCCGAAGGAGAATTATAGGTGGGACTGAAGCGTATTATCGATAAGAGAGAAACTTTACTCCGAAATCATACCATCGTACAAATCAAGGTGCAATGGAAGAACGTTAGTCTAGAAGAAGCTACTTGGGAACTGAAAAGTTATATGCAGGAGGCATATCCATCCCTATACCAAGATGAGGAAATGGAATAATAAAATAGAAATTTAGTAAGACAGAGGACGATGTTATCTTGTAATGGGGAGTCTATGTAATGCACCTAAATTAATAATTTATTATTAATTTCTGCTAATTATTATTTTTATTATTTTTGACAGAAAGTCAACAGTAAAAACATTTGTAATGGATTATTCTTTATTAATAAAAGACACTGAAGGGGGACAGAAGTGAAAATATTTGTTGAAGAGTGTCTTCTGACCCACAATAGGAAAAGACAAGTGGCTGAAGCTACTGAGAGAGAACTCAATATGTAGGAGGAATCATCCCCAAAAATCAGGTCACAAGTCCTGGTTGAGTGCTAAATAGAAGGAGGCTCATAAATGACCAAGTCCTAGGAAAGATACTATATAATAATATGTCCATAAGTAAGAAGGAGGCTAGCATTGGACGATGATTGAATATGAGAATGGAAGAGATGGCACATTGAAGGAATTTTCTCTTTTGGTTCAAAGAATAGTCTCAGAGGTTCTGGAGCAAGTAACTTGGATGCTTTGGGATTTGGTTGGGAGCAATGAATTTTCCACTTATGTTTTCCTAACAGTGGTGCCAGGTTCTTATCCTATGTTTTAAATTTTACAGTAGGTTGTCTCATTATAGATCTAGAATTGCTAAATGTAGCACCTAGTATCCATAGATTAGTATCTAGCATGTATCTAAATAGAATGAAGATATTCTTTGGAGTTCCATATTATTTCTATAATGTTAGCAACTAGATATATTGGTGAAGATTACTCATGTATACAATTACTCTAGATTTAATTTTAATGTATCATTGTATTTGTTATCTTCTCCACAATTTTCTCTGGGCTGTAAGTTAAAACTATTAGTATGTAGGATAACTGGATTTTCCTATGTTTATTAGTATAAGTCTTCATAATTCACGATTAGGATAGATTGAGATAACAATCTCCTTTTTCTTATAAAAAACATTTATATATATTATAGCTAAGATGTAATGGTTACTTATTTACAATCTGAACTATCATCTAGCTACACTCAAAGTCTAGTTTTGAAATCATCTACAATCACAAAGTTATTTCTATTTTTATAAAAGATATATTATAAAATTAATCCCATATGATTAAACCCTTATAGAATGAACATAGTTACATATTAAACAATCCTTTAAAGATCTCAGTAAAGCAGTCATAACCGGATCGAAGATCCAAAGTAAACAGTTATAACCTGATTGCATAAATCTACAAAATAAGCAAATTATAGATGTAAGGGTGTTCTTCCTAAAAACGGTAGGAATCCCATCTATGATGGAAACCAATCTTTAAAGTTACAACCATCAAGATCTTGTTTAATTCCAAATCAAATCTATGCCACATCAAATAATCTATTAAAACCATAAGTAGCAAGAATCCATGAGTCGTTCAAACATTAAATAAAAAGTATGGATGTAAGACCATGGTCATGGCTTCCATTACTAAACCAAATATTTACATTACATACACACAGAGAACCTAAACCAATGTTGTTTGAACAAAAAAAAAACCTTGTACAAGTAGTATTCATCATAACTAACTATTGCTCAGAATTTGTAAAGACCCAAATTGGGTGTATCCAGTTAAAGAGTTATGGCCATAAGTCCATTTTTGGAATGGTTGCCATTATAAATAAAAAACAAACACTATGCACAGTAGAGCTAACATATTTATATTAAAACCCTCTCACGGGCTCATCGAAATAATCATAATATCATTTATTTACAGAGGTTTTTAAACTCAAAACGTTATCAACAAAACATAGCATGGCCTTAAGACCATAAAGAATGACAACATGTGAATATAAACACAAATATATTTCGATGTAAAGACCCTAAGGGTCACTTCTTTATAACATACAATTAAACAACTTATGGCGCGAATACAGGGTGACTATAAGTCCATCTCTGATGGGTTCCACTTGTTAATTTAAAAACCATATATAAATTCATTTAAACAAAACCAACAACATGGAGTTAATACCATCCACGATGGAACCCTTAGTATCTTTGTAATCCCCATAGACTTATAAAACGATTACACCTAAACCCTCACAAAGAACCAAGGTCGTAAATCCTTTTTAAACAGAGGGTAAATCCCTTGGAGTGAACGCATGTTAAACTTATCTTATGTAGAGTTGAAGTCGTCTCCTCTCTGCTCCGCCACACTCAAGTTAAAGTACCTGCAACAACACATACAACATAAGTACTGTAAACCATGTTTTTCTCTAAACCACAATTTGAAAGGAGAAGTTCAGAGATAAGGATGTGTTTGTTACTTGAGGCATTTAAAAAAATAGGCCTGGGAGGAGGTGACCCTGTCGCCTCTCTCTCCAGCACCCTCTACCTGCAAATATTTCAATTTACAGTTAGAAACTTCTAAATAACAAAAAGGGAAACAATTGAAACAAGTGTTTTAAAACTTACAATATTACCTTGGCGAGTTGCAGAGAGGGCCAGGGGCCAGCTCCTCCAGAGTTACCCTTATCCCTCATCTTCCTGTAAAATGATAATGTATTATCAGTCCTTTCCCTAAACAAATGAATTCACTAAAGTAATTTTACTGAGTTCAAGATATTTTCGAGTTAAGCATGGCAGTGCACACGGTCGAATTATTGGCAGAGTCGTGGGGGCATGAACAACTTGTTGTAGACTGCTGTAGAAGTCGTGGAATCTAGGAAAACCTTGGAAAATGGAAATGACACTTTTCCATTAACATAATGGAACAACTCTACACCAGAAACACTAACACCATAGCGATTTTACAGAGCAGATATTCAACTCTCATCAGTTATAGACCAAAACGACCAAATGCAACTAACGAAGGTTTCGACTACCAAAAAGGAATAATAAAAAATCCCTTACAAACCCTTGCAATATCACCACACAAGTGTAAATCTGAGATTAATTCTTGATCCAGCTGAAGGGACCTAGCTATGCTGTGAACTCCCATCCATGACAAAAATTTAAGTCAATGAAGGTACCACTTTTAACTCATGACTAGGGCAATCATGGCCCATAATCATTGCATGCATGTATTGACATCAATTCTAACCATGTTCCAAACTCCAACGAACAAACCATATAATATATTGCAACAACCATGGCATAGACCATGCCAACCCTTTACTCATTAAAAATGTCAAAACACATTTTATTATATATTTATAGCCTTTACATTATATCAACGAAGGTTTTACACTATGGAATTTACCACATGCCTTACAAACGCCAAACTATTGTGCTTAGGATGGAGGGATCGCAAACATACCATGATCTTAGGCTATGGTAAGGCCTATGGGATTTAAAGCACTTTTAATAACCATATTACATAAGGGACGGGGTCAAGACTATGAATAGTCTCTCGATCCTTAGGGCTAATAAGGCCCTAGTAAAAACTATTAAATTAAAAGCAAGAAAACTGAAAACATCACCTATGAGTGTAGCTGAACATTGTGGAAGGATATGGTCATTGCCTCAGCCGACATATAATGGAATAATAAGCATAACAGGAAGATTAATTAACTTGCATAAGCATAAATAACTTAGAATTGATAGTTAATTACTGTTAATCATCGCATGTATTTTTTTTATTTTTTCATTTTAGAAAATAATAGGTGTGTTACATATTTTAATTGGTAGGATCCATGTTACATTTATTCATTGTATTTCCAACTTCATTCTCAATATTCAAAGCTTCCAACATTTTCTAAAAATTTGTGATTTCCATTACTTTAATTTTCTCTTAAATACAATTCTTCCACTTTTCCTTCTTTTTATGGTGTTCTTTTTTCACCATATTTTCTAAAACTTTGTGATTTCCATTACTCAAATTTTCTCTTCAATACAATTCTTGCACTTTGCCTTCTTTTTTCACCATATTGTATCTCTATGTTGTAAATATATATATTATCTCTAATAAAAAATGAGAAATAAACATTTGCACATGTTTATCAAATTAAAAAAATAAATATTTTCTTTCAAAAAAATGAGTATACTATTTACATTTGGATACTATTTATCTCGAATTAAAAAACATAGTATACTATTTTCAACACATTGTATGAGATTTTGATTTACTTTTGTGTGCTTCAAATCCATAATCTTGCTTAGATGCATGTTCCCTTGATCAACATCTTCCACAATTAATTATCAAAACCATAACATATCTTGCATTCACCCTTGGTGCACCAGACTATGTTAACCTAATAACATGGTGGTTAACTAGCATGTCAACACTCTCAATTCTTTGGGAATGTAGTTAATTAGCATGTCAACACTCTCAATTATTTGGGAATGTTTATAGTGTTATCTTCATAATAAGGTTAACAATCTAAAAATTCCATTTATCATAATATTCCATCAAACCTGTTGGTGTACTAGATCTGGTAGAGGAAGATCATGTTTTAACTTTTAACTAGTGTAGATCCAAATCCTAGGCTCTATCAAGCGTGGATATGGATCAAATCTCTCGAGGTGCAAACCTCTTCTTAGGTATCCATTTATTTGATTCAAACCAAAAGACACGTCTGTGTTAGAATAATCAAACCCATAGTATTACCCACTTAGACATTAATTCACTTATTTTTGTCTTATTTTCCTAGTTCATGAGTCCCACCATGTGCAAGTTGCTAATTGCCTATCCATAGAGGTCAAACTTGCCATATTTGACTCATGTAGCGCTTGGGAAAGCCTTAGGAATCAAATCTGCTTTATTCCTGGCCTCCTAGGCACCCTTCTGCTTTTTCTGCTTTATTGCCTGCTTTTCAGTGTTTTAAGGCAAATAGGAAAGCAAGACTAGGTGAGGTGAACTTGTTTTTTGCCCCTTTCATCCTCCACTCTTTCCTCCATGAAAAAGCATGTATGAGCTGCCATTCCATCACTCATTAGCTTTCCCATGCACCCTTGCCAATTCATGAGCCTCATGACAGATTTGGGATCAGCTTTTTACACCTATGGGGGATTTGCCTATTTTGGGTAAGCCTGCTTTATGCTAGTTTTGGATGCCTTCTTATGCATTCGATCTCTTGATGTATTCTATATATTCAGCAACCTATGTTATTGTAGGGTTGGATATTATACACTCAGTTAATATAATTTTGTGTTACAGCTCCATATTCAGTCTCCATTGTTAGCAATTTTGCATGATCAATAGATAATTGTTGTGGGTAAAATTAATCTATTGCTGGCCTGAATTTCTACATGGTATCAGAGCCATTGTAGGTTGTTACTCTCCTTCAAAAATTGTTTTGCAGGTTCGACATCAAGACTGGGAGCCTTTTACTGACAGCCGGGACAGATTTTCTAGAGCTATGGATCAATCACAGAAAACTATCTTGACTCCTTTCAATTTATTTGAATGGAAAGAAGAGATGGAGATACTGTTGAGAGCGAAAGGCCTCTACAGGGTGACTATGGAAACAAAAGCAGAGCCCAATGCTACTGCAGAGAAGATCAAATGGCACAATCGAAGAGATGAGGCCTATGACCTCCTATGTCTCAGTATTTCCCGAGACCTCCTTTTCCATCTCGATGGATTAACTTTACCGGATCAAGTATGGGAGAAGCTTTCTGATCTTTTTGGAAAGACAGATGAGATGAGGGGACATTAGATCGAAAATGAGCTGATTTCTCTGAGTCCCAGTAGCTTTGAATCCCTGCAGCTATATTTCTCCAAGTTCAAAGCACTATTTTTGCAGCTGAATCAGTGTGGTATCGAAAAGAAAGATGATCAACTCATATTGGCCATCCTCTTGAAGCTAGGACCTGACTACTCAGTCTTTGTTTCGACCTTCTATGCCACAAAACTCACAGCTCGAACCTGGAAGATGCCTAGCCTTGCAGATTTCATGGAATCTCTCACACAAGAACAAGACAAGCTGGTGATGATGGGCACCATCAAACCATCCAAAGATCAAGCCTTGATTGCTGGAGAATCGAGGGTGGATTCAAAAAGAAAAAAGAAATCTAAAAATCCACCTGAGCAAAGAAGAGACAAGAAGCAGTCTCCAGAGGATCAACAGGGTCCCAAGAAAAATACCCAGAAGAAGAAAAACAAAGGTGAAATGAACAAGTGCTCATACTGTTCTAAGGGAAATCACACTGAAAGCTCTTTTATGAAAAAGCAGATTGATATGCTGACCAATCTCCTGGAGAAGAATGGCATCTCCCTTCGAGAAAGCTCAAAGAAGAGAGAAGGAGGATCAAGTTCTGATGACAGAGAGAGAGTTCATGCTCTAGTTGCTGGCACATGAAGCTCACCCAGTTTTATCATAGATTATGGAGCTTCAAGACACATGGTTTCGACTAAGGAGGCCTTCTCCTCACTGGATATGTCGAAAGGACCATCTATTGTACTGGGAGATGACTCTCTCACTGAAATTAAAGGAAAAGGAAGGATAGATCTTGATCATGGTAACTTCAACAATGTGCTGTATGTCCCTGGTCTCACCTCCATCCTTCTGTCAGTGTACCCGATGACCCACACTGGGTCTCCTAAGAAATTCATATTCTCCCCCAATGAAGTTGAGATCATAGAAATCTCAAGTGGTAGAGTCATTGCAAAAAGAGTAGCAAATCATGCTCAAAAGGTATACATGTTTTCACACTTCCTACCTTACTCAAACCCCTCTTCTCTTCTTATCCATGCTAATGAAGCTAACAAGATATGGCATGAAATATTTGGCCATATAAATTACAAGTATTTGTCTGATCTTAGTGAGAAAGAAATGGTCATAGGGCTGCCCAAGATAAAATTTTCCAAAGGAGTCTGCCAAGGCTATATCCTAGGAAAACACCCAGAGCATAAGTTTGAGAAAGCTAGTCATGAGAGAACCTCTGCACCCCTCGAGCTGATTCACAGTGATGTTGCTGTCCCATTCCCTCGTATTTCCATGATTCAGGCCAAATATGCATTGACCTTTATTGATGATTTTTCCAGGTATTGTTGGGTTCACTTCATGAAACACAAGTCTGAATTTTTTGGCCTATTCAAAGTCTTTAAGGCTTTGGTTGAAAACCAGTGTGGAAGCAAACTCAAGGTCCTCAGATCTAACAATGGTGGTGAGTATGTCAAGTCTGAGTTTATTAAATATTTTGCAGATGCAGGTATTCAGATGCAGCATTCTATCCCCTACACACCACAGCAAAATGGTGTTGCTGAGAGGAAGAATAGATCACTGAAGGAGATGGCAACATGCATGATGGAGGCCAAAACTTTGCCACCAAAGTACTGGGCCGAAGCTATCAACTGTGCAGCCTATATTCAGAATAGGGTGCCTCAAAAATATCTTGATGGCATGACTCCCTTCGAAGCATGGAGTGGGCACAAGCCAGATGTGACCCATTTCAGGATTTTTGGCTCAAAGGCATGGGCTAGAATCCCGACAGAGAAGAGGAAGGATTTGTAGCCCCAAAGCCAAGAGTGTATTTTTGTTGGATACTATGAAGATTCAAAAGGGTACAATTTGATAAACTTGAGCACAAACAAAGCCTTCATTGAAAGGTGTGTTCAGTTTGAAGAAGAACCCCTTGCAGAAGTGGAAATTGGTGAAGCCTCTTCACCACCTGAACCTCAAGAAGTAAGTAAAGAGTTTGTTGAACATGCTGATTCTGATTTGTTTGATGGAGATGAGTTTATTGCAGACCCAAACAGCCCCACAAGGCCTAAATGGGCAGCCAAGACACTACATGCAGCAGGTGAGCTAGCTGGGGATCCCAATGACCCAAGGAGGACTAGATCTCAATTTGAGAGTGGTCTGTGCATGAAGGATCCTATGTTTGCTGAAAAAAGATATTTGATGGTGGATTCTGATCCTCAAACATATGAAGAAGCAGCAGGAGATCCAAGATGGCAAGCTTCCATGAAGGAGGAGTTCAGTTCACTCCAGAAGAGCAACACATGGGAGCTAGTGGATCTTCCTCCAGGGAGAAAACTAGTACAGTGTAAGTGGGTCTATAAGACCAAATTTGCTGCTGATGGTTCACCACTGAAGTACAAGGATATATTTGTATCTAAAGGCTACTCACAGGTTAATGGCATCGATTACAATGAGACCTTTGCCCCAGTGGCAAAAATGGACTCCATCAGGCTAGCTCTAGCCATTGCAGCCTCAAGGAAATGGGAGGTACATCACATGGATGTAAAATGTGCCTTTATAAATGGAGATCTCACTGAGGAGATATATATGCAGTAGCCTCAAGGTTTTGCTACTAACCCTTCTCTTGTGTGCAGGTTGAGAAAGTCATTATATGGGCTAAAGCAAGCCCCCAGGGCTTCGTATGCCAAGATAGATAGCTTCTTGCTATCTCTGAATTTTGTTCGGTGCAAATCAGATCCGAATGTATATTTGAAGTCTGTTAATGGTTCATTAATGATCATTGTGTTATATGTTGATGACCTCCTCATTACAGGAAGCTCACAGGCTGAGATTGCTTCCTTAAAAGGAGCTATGAACCAAGCCTTCTCCATGATAGATTTGGGGCTCTTAAGTCAATTACTGGGGCTTGAGATTGCTCAAACCAAAGCTGGAATAAAGGTGCACCAGTCCATGTATGCCTTGGATTTTCTGATCAAATTCAGAATGCAAGATTGTAAAGCAAGCAAAACTCCTTTCCTTTCAGGAGTAAAGCTGGAGGAAGATGATTCTCCACCGATGGTAAACAATACACTGTATAGACAATTGATTGGATGTTTATTGTATTTGACACATACTTGACCTGATATTTGTTATGCAGGAAGTGTGGCTTATAGATTCATGGATCAGCCTCATGAGATCCATTGGAAAGCAGCCAAAAGGATCCTTAACGTTTTTCAGGGAACAAGGACACATGGGATTTTCTATAAGGGAAAATCTGATCTTGATTTGATTGGATTTACTGACAGTGATTGGGAAGGTGATAGTACAGACAGAAAGTCCACTTCAAGGTATGTGTTCATGCTTGCAGAAGGGCCAATCAGCTGGTCAAGCAAGAAACAGAGTGCCATTGCACTCTCATCTACAGAAGCTGAGTACAGAGGAGTTGTTAATGCAGCAACTCAGTGTTTATGGTTGCAGGGTTTACTTGGAGAGTGTGGTTTTTAACCTAAGTACTCAACTATCATCTACTGTGATAACCAGAGTACCATTCGAATATGAAAAGATCCAGTTCAGAAGCAGAGAACCAGACACATTGAGATTCACATGCACTACATCAGAGAGCTTGTGCATGATGGCACCATTCACCTACTCTTCTGTTCATCTTCAGAACAAGTAGCTGATATCTTCACCAAAGCATTTTGTGAGAAGACCTTCAGAAATCTCAAATCACTACTGGGGATTGCTGATCATGCTATAAAGGCATGAGTGGAGACAAGATTCTACAATTTTGTTTTACAGTCCATGTTTAAGGGAGGATTTTCCCAAGTTGGTTTTGCCTCTTTCCTGTTTCATATGGACTTGCAGTATGTAAAAGGGTGACTAAGCCTTGTTGCTAGGCCCTATATTTTTGATTTATTACTCATAAAGTCAGGATTAAGGGGGGGTATTAGAATAATCAAACCCATAGTATTACCCACTTAGACATTAATTCACTTATTTTTGTCTTATTTGCCTAGTTCATGAGTCCCACCATGTGCAAGTTGCTAATTGCCTATCCATAGAGGTCAAAATTGCCATCTTTGACTCATGTAGCTCTTGGGAAAGACTTAGGAATCAAATATGCTTTATTCCTGGCCTCCTAGGTGCCCTTCTGCTTTTTCTACTTTATTTCCTGCTTTTTCAGTGTTTTAAGGCACATAGGAAAGCAAGACTAGGTGAGGTGAACTTGTTTTTTGCCCCTTTCATCCTCCACTTTTTTCTCCATTCAAAAGCATTTATGAGCTTCCATTCCATCACTCATTAGCTTGCCCATGTACCCTTGCCAATTCGTGAGCCTCATGACAGATTTGGGACCACCTTTTTACACCTATGGGGGATTTGCCTATTTTGGGTAAGCCTGCTTTATGCTAGTTTTGGATGCCTCCTTATGCATTCGATCTCTTGATGTATTCTATATATTCAGAAACCTATGTTATTATAGGGTTGGATATTGTACACTCAGTTAATATAATTTTGTGTTACAGCTCCATATTCAGTCTCCATTGTTAGCAATTTTGCATGATCACTTGATAATTGTTGTGGGTAAAATTAATCTATTGCTGGCCTGAATTTCTACAGTCTGTTTATTTAAGGTCCACACATAATATTTTTATTATTAATATTTAATATTATTTATGGCCGACATATAATATTTTTTATTTTCTTAGGAACAAATATTGCATCATTTTCCCACAAGTGGTTTTAAAACCATATGCAAGGCCCTCCTACAACCATGGGTTGTTTAGGAGGCCTTGCACATGGTCTTAAAACCATTGGCAAGGCCCTCGTAAACCATGTACAATAAAACTATGGGTTGCTTAGGAAGCCTTGCACATGGTTTAAACATTGCATCATTTCCCCACACGTGGTTTTAAAACCATATGCAAGGCCCTCCTACAACCATGGGTTGTTTAGGAGGCCTTACACATGGTCTTAAAACCATTTGCAATGCCCTCCTAAACCATGTACAATAAAACCATGGGTTGTTTAGGAAGCCTTGCACATGGTTTAAAAACCATGTGCAAATCCTCCTAAACCATGTACAATAAAACCATGGGTTGTTTAGAATGCCTTGCACATGGTTTTAAAACCATGTGCAAGGCCAACATTTTTTTGCAGATAATTTAATTTTGTGTTTTTTTCTTGGCTCGCATATTTTTTTACGGATAATTAAATTTTTAATTTTTTTATTGTTTTGCTAGGTAGGAAGATTACAACATCTCCCCCATATTAGATTGTTTTTGTGGCGGACAGTGATATTATTTTTTATTTTGTGTTACAAAATCTCTCCCATAATATTCGATATCACTATTATTTTTTGCTGACATGTTACAAACGTTACATCATGTTACAAGATCTCTCCCATAATATTCACTATCACTATTATTTTTTTTCGACATGTAACAAACGTTACATCACGTTACATCACGTTACATCACGTTACAAAATATTTGTTAAGAACTATGAATTGCTAATGAATGATTTCATTATGCATGCTAAATGGAATATTATACCTTTAGGTTCCTATGATTTGTTAATAGGAATGGATTGGATACAAAAACACGGACTACTGCTAAACTATTTTGACAAAAAATTTACATGTATAGACGATACTGGAAACACTATAAAAATAAAAGGGATTCCTAGGAAAGTTACAATGAAAGATATCTCTACTCTACAAATGAAAAGATATGTAAGAAAATGATGTAAAGTGTTTATTTTTTATGTAATGAATGATAATGATAACGAAAATAAACTCAAAATACAAAACATACCGGTCTTAAAGGAGTTTGAAGACATCTTTCCGGAATAAGTCTCTGGACTTCCTCCGAAAAGAGACATTGACTTCACGATCGATATAATACCTAGAGTGGTACCAACGTCGAAAGATCCTTACCAAATAAAATAATATATCTTACAGAGATAAAATCTCAATTACAAGAATTGATTGATAAAAGGTATATTCGACCTAGTGTTTCCCCTTGGGGAGCACCAGTCTTATTTGTAAAAAGAAAGACAAAACTTTAAGGATGTGCGTAAACTAGCGAAAACTAAATAAAATGACAACTAAGAATTGATACTAGCTACCCTGTATAGATGATCTATTCGATCAATTCTGTAAAGTAACTATCTTTTCAAAGATAGAATTAAGGTCTGGACACCATCAAGTGTGAATCAAAGATGAGGACATATTTAATATTGCATTTAGGACTCGTTATGGTGACTACATGTTTGTCATAATTCCTTTTGGGTTGACAAACACTACAACAAAACCCTGTGATTAGCATCTCTTTTAGCTTCCTTTTTAGCGTCCACTATCACCTTTAGTGTATTTTTCATCATTTTTTGGACAAATTGGACGCTTTTCCAAGGGATGGCTCTTTTAATGGCGTTATTAGCATCCCTTTTTAAAATTTGACACTATTTTGGACACTAATTAGAATCCCAAATAACATCCCTATTAGCGTCCCAATTAGCGTCCAAAATAGCATCCCATATAACTCCCAGAATAGACTCCAAAAAAACATCCAAAATATCACCAAGCTTAGCACAATATATTGAGCTAGGGTTAGCACCATGAATGTCTCTAGGAAAAGAATCTGACATAGAGACAAGTATAGAGCCAGGAATTGCACCTAGAAAACATCCAACACAGCTTGAGGTATAGAGTATGGAATAATGCCATAAATTTAGCATCCCAATTAACACCCAAAATAGTATCCCATATAATGCCCATAATAGCCTCCAAAAAAAATCCAGAAAAGCACTAAGCATAGCACCATATATTGAGCCAGGGTTAGCACCAGGGGAATTGCACGATGAATTTTGCCAAGAAAAACATCTGACATATCCCCAAGTATAGAGCAAATAATTCTGCCAAGAAAACATCAAACATAGTGCCAGGTATATATCTAGGTATAACACTAGAAATTTCAAAAGGAATTGTGCTAGGAATTGCACTAGGTTTAGAGCTAGGAATTGGGTTCAGAAAAATTCCAACATAACATCAGATAGAGTTCCAACATTAGCACCAAAATTTTTTCTAGGAAAATAACAAGAAAATTCAGTTGGAATTGTGCTAGGAATTGCACTAGGCATAGTGCTAGGTATAGAGCTAGACATAGCATGAGGAATTGTGATAAGAATTTCGGAAGTCATTGCACCAGGAATTTCCCTAGGAAAAGGGCCAAGCATAGCACCAAGTATAGAGATAGGAATAAAGTTAAGAATTATGCCTGGAAAACATCCAACATAGTGGCAAGTATAGAGCCAGGTATAGCGTTAAAATTTTTGAAAGGAATTGTGTCAGGTTTAGAGCCAAGAATTGCACTCGAAAAACCATCTAACACAATGTTAGATATAGTGCTAGGATTAATGCCAAAATTTTCACTGAGAAAATAATCAGGAATTACAGAAGGAATTGCGCTAGGAATTGCACCAGGAATAGATCTAGACATAACACTATGCATAATAGCAGGTATAAATCTAGACATAGTACCAAGAATTGCACTAGGAAGTTCGAAAGGAATTGTGTTAGAAAAAGTGTCAGGAAAACTCCAAAGTTGCGTTAGGGATAATGCCAGGAATGTTGACATAAGTAGCACCTAATTATCCATTTTGGAAACTAAGAGACCCTAATTAATCGTAAATAACCCTAATGGAATATTTTGGTCCCTAATGACATTATAGTACGCTTAATGACATGTTGTTGATTATCGTGATACATATTAACAATGATAAATATGGCAATGATTATTTCTACAATATCAAGAGAATTCTAGATCCCTAGGAGATTTCTACAAATTGTTTATTGATTGTTTTGGTTCGAGGAATTATAGTCAATATTGTGGGGTTGGAATTTTCCCATGAAGCACATAATCATGCCCATTTTGGTGGTTGTTCTCTTTCTCAATCTCATGAAATTCATGGACACAACCACACCTACACAATTTGTGCCTCCTACACAAACAGATCATGCCTTTGCCTCTCCTCACCATTTCCTCATGCAAACTATTACTAGTCATTTTATGAGAGGTTTAGTTTTCACACAAGCATTGATCCTTTGAGATAATAATGGTTCCATGTCTCTTCCACACATCTATTTTTTTTGTCATGTGTGCCTTCCATTTTGTCTCTTCAACACTTTAGTACTAGCGATCATGAGGAGAATTGAAGACAAGATCAAAACCCCTTGTTGTACGATTCATCAACATTTTTTACATTTCAATGACATCAATTATTTTCATTTGCAACTTAGTTACAGTAGCTCCACCCAACATCTTTTTCATAGCAGCTCGTTCTTGGGCCTCTTTTTCTCACGCCCAGCCCCATTACACACAATACTAATATAAAGTACCACATCTCTTTTGTGTCATGTATAGTCAACAAAATCAGTTTTTGTTTGCTCTTAGTTCCTCCATATTGAATCTATAACAGTAGGAAACAAAACATTTTGATTTTATAGATCCTTGTTTTTCTATGGCGATTCCACCAGTAACCACCAACAAGCTCATTAGACAACAATGGTCATCATGCTTTTTGTCTAGTCGTATTTGGTAGTTTTATTTTAGTAGTCACAACCACACAGTTAAGAAACATTCGGATCAAGTTCTATTTAGAGACATGCTGTCCCACTCAGGTCTATGTAGGAACCTACTTCTCCTCAATAGCTCACAACACCATCTAGATTGGGTTCATATGGAGGTGTTCCTTCCCACCCTAATTTGTGTAGGCACCTGCTTAGTTCAACAACTCTTCATGGAAACATCTGGATTGGGTTCATTTGGAGACATGCCCTCCCACCCCGGTTGATGTACGCACTTGCTTAGTTCAACTTCCTTTGGAGAGACACCCTCCCACCTTAGTCTATGTAGTCAACTACTTTAGTCAATACCAACACACTCTTCAATGTATTCATTATTTTGCAGCACAACTCACTTGGTTTCAGTTTTCTCACACTTCACATGAGAGGAAGAAGAAGGGATGTTTTCCCCTTCAATTAGGAGGAATTGGTATGAATGGGAGGCTCATCCATCACAATATGATGTTTGGATTTGGTTCACACCCCATTATCAAATTATATTGGTTAACTAATTAGGTATATTATTAAATAATGGTTAGTCTTTTTTACTTGTCAAATGTGGACACGCATGTAATCCTATATAAATGTTATGAAGCCTTCATCTAATATAAGTTATAATTATTTTCTTCTTATATGTATTTTGTTTATTCTAAGTTCGATTATTGAGTTTCATATGTATGTGGATCAATAGTTATTACTTAAATTTTGTTGATACCTTTGATAATTATCATTTAACAATTTTATTTTATTTTTATTCCTTTTTTTATGTGGTTTGTTGCCCCATAACTTTGTGGAAATAATTTCGAGGGGACCACCCAAAGGGACCTCACCCTGTTAG
Organism: Pseudotsuga menziesii; assembly: GCA_001517045.1. NCBI lineage: Eukaryota > Viridiplantae > Streptophyta > Pinopsida > Pinales > Pinaceae > Pseudotsuga > Pseudotsuga menziesii. The sequence continues at coordinate 67,573 of LPNX010536384.1, forward strand.
CACCAGTTTTGGGAAATTGTCCCTGAAGGGGCCAAAGAATTTAAGAGTTGACCTCGACCTAGTGACAGCTTGACCACATAAACTCCAACCAACTAACTATTTATTTATTATAGTAGATTCAATATTTAATATATATAGTCATATTGAAATTGTTATTGATAATTAAATAAGTAAAACCACCACACAATAACACTTCACTTCTATAGAAAACAATCTTAAAAAAAAATATTATAAAAAGAGTGAAAAACTAAAACAACAATAAAAACAAATTATATAACAATAATTAACAATAAATCAATATTTAAAAAAAAAACATATCTTATGAAACACTTAAGACATCTGAAAATATGACAAACCAAAATATATAGATAATTTAAAACCAGATGTTTTAACTTTTTTACCTTAATATAAAAAACTATTTTAACATACAAACTAATATTAAAAAAAAACACATAAAACAAAGTAATTATTCAATTCCATGCTAAATATTTAAAAAGAAACATCATATCAAAAAAAAATAAAAAAATACTAAACATAGTTAAAAAAAAACGTTAAGCAATGCAACACTACAAAGAAACATCATATAAACAAATTAGAAACATAATAATATTAAAAATTAGAAACATCTCCATTAATATTTTACTTGGTTTTATGTCATAATTTAAAAGGTTTTATTATTTTAATATTTCATTGATGTAATTTCTTATTATTTTGGAGGAGGTCCCAAAATAAGAGAGAAGGCCAAACACTGCAACTTCTTCATCCTTAAAGCCTAATAGAACTAGTTTTTTTTTTCTTTCTGAATTTGCTTGCTCTAAATAGTATTGTATTGGTTTTTTTGGAATACATGCAGAAGATCAAAGGTAGCTTAAAATGAAATGCTATAATTTGAAATTTTTCTTATTTTCTTCTAACTAGTTTCTTTGATTTTCTTAACATGCATGAAGGTGATCCAAGGTAGGCATACATAAAATGGAGGCTCGTAGATGTTGAACTTTGATTCTAAAAAAATCTGCAAGTACGTTGAGAATCACGTCTGTCTACATTGGAAAGCTCATGTGATAGCCCCTATCCAAGTAGAAACCTCTCGCTCGAGTAGCGAGCTTGGCAGAGATAAACGATCTTAAAGGGTATGGTTTATTCGAGCGAATCTCCAGTTTAGAACTTCAATGCTAGGTTCATTGGAACCATCAAAAACATATTGTGAGTATGAAAAATGTAAAATCCAATAAATCGAATACGGTTGGAGGGAGATTGATTTGTTTGGAAGAGAGCCAGGGAGGAAGAATTCAACACCTTAGGGGAGGAGGGAAGTAATCCAATGATAATTTTTTTATTTGATTTTTTGAGTTTTTTATTCCAATTTTCTAATGTGTATAATGAAATATTCAACTGCAAAGGTTGCCCGTAGTTTTCATGCTGACCAAAACATATTCAATGAAGTTTACTAAAATCTCAAGTCTTCACCATCCCTCACTTTTTGCTGATAGATTTTTGAAAAAAAAATTAATAACATTCAATAAATTATTTTCTTTCTTGTTTTGAAAAAAAAAATGTTTGATATATAAGCCACTATTCTCGTTCTTTAGATTTATTTTATGTGTGCGCGAGTTTGTCCTTATTTGGGCTAATAATATGGGAGAGAAGAGACATTTTATATTATAATTCAATGTGTAAACGACAACACATAAAGAAGTCTCATAAGAGATCGAATAGTTAGACAAATAATAAAACTGAATCGAACCAGCCTTAAAAAAGGATTCTAACATAAAAGTGACTGCTCTCTCACACACACACACACACACACACACACACACACATATATATATATATATATATAACCGTTTGGTTGTTTTCTATAGGCTCTTTGATAAGTGATCATCATCAACACGAATTATTAGTTTCCCACTCCCTTTATTAAATAGATAGAGGAAAGGTTATGTATTTTAATTTAAATAAAAGATTTTAGTTTTTATATTTTTTTGTAGTGATTGATTTTTTATTTCTTTTTTAAATAAAATAAATTATTATTTAAAATTTCAATAAAATTTAGATAAAAATATATTTCATTCATTTATTTTTATAACTTTTATTATTTTTAAAAATATTATCATTCTATTTATATAAATTTATGGTTTTTTTATTACTTTTAAAAATATTATTATTTTATTTGTATAGTTCTTTATTACATTTTAAAAATATTATTTAAGATAATGTAATATTCAATTTACAATTTTAATTTATGTAATATTTTTTTACAGATTATATTTTCTTGTAAATATGTTCAATGATAGCATTTTAATAATTTTAAATAATGATAACAATTTTAAGTAATAATAATTTTATCTAACAATTAGAAGATGTTATTATTATTTTTTTTTTGTTTTAATTGAAAATGGTTCACAATTGTTTTCAAACTTTTTTTTTTCAGAAGAAAAAATACCAACCTTTAATATTCATATGAATCAAAAGACATCTTAGACAATGTACATGATGATGACAATACAGTCCATCCCCACTCAAAACAACATAAATAAGTGCAAGACAGCAGGACAGTCAGCCTATAAAGGAGAATAAAATAACAAAGTCTGATCATCGCAGACTTTTTTCATCATCCCTGAATCTCAGGTCAGCAATATTCAAATAGGTCTGACGTGTCCTGCAAACATACAATCCATGGAGCATAACAGCTAGCATAATATCCCCCAAATCAGGCAATATAAAGGAAATACAATATCAAAATCTAATGCTGTAAAATAAAGACAACCATCAAAAAAGTGAATAGTGGCCATCACTAATGACCTTCCCATCCAAAGTTTCAGAGAATAGTCCTGTACCAACATCCAAATTAAGTGCCCTTTTTGAAAGATCATCAGCTAGCATATTATGTTCCCGGAAAATATGATTGAAGGTCACCGGTGGGCCAAGTTGAATCATAGTGAATATCTCATCGCACCAATGTTTCAATGTGGGAGCATGAAGTGCTAAAAGTCTATTTACACATGAAATAATCACCATGGAATCACCGAAGATCATCTGAATGGTCAGTCCCATCAAATAGCAAACTCTGAGAATGGACCATAGAGCTAACAGTTCAGCACGGGTGTTAGTGCAAAACCCACAGCCCATAGAAAAACTGAAATAATGGGTTTCACTGATATAGATCACAAACCCAGCACCTCCCAAATGCAATTATGCTGCACCATCAAAGTAACCTACAGGAAAGGAGTGAATAGGCTTAGGACCAATCTGCCTGCTTTTTTTAGTAAATTGTGGCATAGGGTAGAGGGCAAGGAAGCTCTCAATCTTGGAGATGAGTAGGGAGGCATATGGTTTATTATTTTCGAAAATACAATTGTTACGGGAGAGCCACAGGTACCAAAAAACAACGACAGGAGTGTAAAGGTAAGACTCAGATTTGGCGAGAGAGTTGAACCAATGTGTTAGGGAAGACCGCACAGAGCTATGAGGGGAGAAGGTGAAGCCCAAACAAGACGAGAGGTGAGTGAAAATTTTCACAGTAAAAGGACAAAGTAGGAAAATATGGTCACAACTTTCAATATCTTTTTCAAACTTATTACTTAGTAAGCATAAAGTTAATTCAAATATAAATAATATAGTTGTGTAAAAATTGTATTCACTATTTTTCATAATTTACAAAGAAATTAAAAGATGGCATAAACCATGCAAAATAAATTCTTAATTCTCATAATTTATAAAGAAGTTATAAGATAAAATCTAATTTTTTATTTCACAAAAAACATAAACGATTAAAAATAATTATTGTATTATTGTTTTTCAACTTTGTCTACTTTTATTAAAAAAATAACATAATTTAAAAAAACAAAAATTAATTACATTAATATTCTACTTATATTTAATATGACAAATAAAGCAATCTAATAAATATTTTAAATCATTGTTTTCATAAATATTTTTTTATGTATATTAAAAGTGAATGAATGAGAATGATATTATGATTTTAATTTATTATACATAATATAGTGAATTATTGAATTTTGATTATAGATAAAAAAAAGATTTAAATGACTAGTTTTATGTACACCTTGATAATAATAATATTATGTTAAAATTAAGGATATTAAAAAAAAATCTAAAAAAATGTTTTAATAACTATAATAAGATTTGTTTATTAAGAAATAAATTTTTATTAATAGTGAAATTTCTAAAATATTTTTTTTATAAGATAATTATTTTATATATACACTTATGAATGAGAATTGGTATTAGCATTAAACCACAAATAGCGTCCATAATAAACTTCCTATTAAATTACAAAGTTGTTTTAAGCATTTGTTATTTTATGGTGGTAGCAAAACATGATGCAAAAAAGGAAGCAAAAGTTGGTGCAAATTTGGAAGCTAAACTTGGCACATATTTGGAAGTAAAACGTGGTGCAAAATGGGATGTTAAAGTTGTAGCACAAATGGATGCAATATTGGATGTTAATTTGGATGCAAATATGGTGCCAAATTAGGATGTCATTTAGGAAGCAAAAGTGGACGCTCTCTAGGAAGCAAAATAGGGCATTATTTAGGAAGCAAAAGCAGATGCTCTCTAGGAAGCAAAATAGGGCGTTATTTAGGAAGGAAACCTTGACGTTGTTTAGGAAGAAAAGTTGGACTTTATTTTGGAAGCAAAAAAATAGACACTATTTTGGACGTCATAAATGATGCTATCTAGGACGCAAAAAAAAGACATTTTTTTGAGATGCTTTAAGTTTTTCCATGATGTGTCCCATTTAGCATCTAGTTTGACCACTCAATGCACAAAAAAAAATACACTAAAAATGGACGCTAAATGGGACGTTAATTCCAGGATTTGTTGTAGTGAAACGCACCTACTGCATTCATGTGCTTAATGAATAACATTTTAAGTAACTATCTGGATACGTTTATAGTTGTCTTCATAGATGACATGCTAATCTACTCAAAGAACGGACAAGAACATAAAGAACATTTAAAGATAATTTTGCAAGTACTAAGAGAACAACAATTGTATGCCAAGTTTAGTAAATGTGATTTCTTTAAGGATAGGATTCAATACCTAGGACACGTAGTGTCGAAGGATGGAATCTCTGTCAACCCTGAAAAATCAAATCCATCACTGAATGGTTGGTTCCTAAAAATGTAACTGACATAAGATCATTTATAGGGATTAACGGATACTACTGAAAGTTCATCGAAGGCTTTTCTAAGATTTCTTACCCCATAACTTCATTGTAGAATACAGGTAAAAAGTTTGAGTGGACTGGAAAATGTATGGAAATATTTAATAAACTTAAACATATACTAACTACATCCCCTATCCTAAAGAATGTTGATCCTTTCAAGGATTTCATCGTATGTATCGATGCTTGTAAAGAAGGATTAGGCAAGGTATTAATACAATAAAATTATGTTGTACATTATAAATCTAGAAAATTAAAGGAACATGAAAATAATTATGCTACGCATGATTTGGAACTTGTTGCCATAATTCATGCCTTAAAAATGTGGCGACATTACCTCATTGGAAGGAAATTTCTACTTATGTCAGATAACATAAGTCTAAAAGAGTTTATTTGACCAGCAAAATTTAAATGCTAGACAGGCAAGATGGTTGTATTTCTTAATTGAATATGTTTTTGAAATCAAACACATAAAAGGAAACGAAAACAAAGTTACATATGCTCAGAGTCATCATGTAAATTTATTATTTGCAAGAAATAGTTATGAATCTGATCTGGAAAATCAGATCTTAAGTGCAAAAATTTCTGATAAGGAATATCGAAATTTAAAAGAAAAGACTAATAAAAATGGACAAAATCAAGTAAAAACAGACCTCAGCCTAAATAAACGAGGACTGTTGCTACATAAAAACAGGTTGTACACACCAAACAAAACATAAATGAAACTTACAGCCATGAATGAGTTACACAAACGACCATATTCAGGACATCCTGGATATCATAAGATGATCACCATGTTCTGAAAAGTTGGCCTAACATGAAGAAAGAGGTAGCAAAGTACTTAGTTCATTGCATATAATGTCAACAAGTTAAGGTAGAACACCAACATCCAACGAGACTATTGCAACCACTACCCATTCCAGAATGGAAGTGGGAAACAATTAGTATGGATTTTATAATAGGCCTACCGAAGAATTTCAGACAACATGATTCAATCATGGTTCTAGTCGATAAATTAAGGAAAGATGCTCATTTTATTCCTATTAAATCTATCTATAAGGTTGTTAAAATTGTATATATTTTTATGAAAGAGATATTCATGTTACATTGTGTACCAAAAGTAATAGTCCCTAATCACGGGGTCTTCACTTAGTGAAACCATGCCATAGCACGTTCGTTCGTGGCATATGAAACAATACCCCTATTTTCAAAAAATATTGGAAAATACCTCCCAAAATCATTTTTTTTAACCCCCTCCCAATATGCCTTGCCAATTTTAAAAACCCCTATTTTCCCTATATATTGCATGTATCCATTTTTTCATTTACATTTTTTATACCCCTTTATATTTCTACCTAAGGAAAAAAAAAATAAACACAAGAAAGGGCGACACTTGATACACACCCTTAGGCAAATCACTTTATTAGGAATTAAAATGTATCACATGATGTCAAAACAAATAAGAGAGGGTTTATTTGTACCAATCTCAAATAGTAGTGTGTTTTCCCAAGAAGGGTTCAAAAATGAAACTTACACCATTTATAACTACTTCTTTCCATCACAGAATTTTTATCCAAGCACCATTTTGGTATCTAGGAGATTGTACAACTTCAGAAACAAAATTGATTTGGAATATTCAATGCATACTGTTAATCTTTTTAGATTAAAAACAATATGAATTTAACAAGAGGAATGGACAAGTCGAGCTGGCATCCATTTATCCAATGAACTTGTGAGCATTTAAAGCATAAATTCATGATGACAAAATATAACACCTTTCAGTTGAAGATTGTATTTCCAGTTCAGATTTCTACCTCGTCACCAAGTTCCTAGCTAAGTTTTACTCAAACAAATTCCTTATCATCTACGGGGAAAAGAAAAGAAAAATCGAGGGTTGTGACAAACAAGCAAGTTGGTCAGAAGACATAAACAAAAAGATGGAGAAGCAAAGTCAACTAAAAAATATGAGCCAAATAACTGAACACCAGTAACATTATGAGCAATTTCAAATTTAGTCTTCAAACTGAAAAATTTTCTTCAACATAGATTCAAGGAAAATTCTGGAGGTGTGACTCTAACAAAGCAACCAACCAAACTACATAAAAATATCTCCAACAACGTATTTTCAAAAGCACTATGATACATAACCCAATCTAGTGTACAAAAATTATCTTGTAGACTTGGCATTAAAACTTTTGTGGTTGGATTAGAGTCATAATCGTCTTCACCAGCGTCATTTTCAGTTTGTAAATGAACCTGACAACCAATATGGTTTGACCATATGGAAAGGGTTCACCTTGTGAAGCCCAATGGGTTATCTCAATCAATTAAAATAGGTTGTTTCAAGGTGGAGTTCACTGTAAGGTCTCCAGTTCTAGTCTGGCTGAGGTTCAAGTCCTGTTGAGTTTGACTGGGTTACCAACCACCATTGCAGCTAGTTGTTGAGCTGCCCTCCATCAAGATATTCCAGGGAAGAGGGGGAGAATCATGTGAGGCTTTTCTTGGAAAGAAAAGGAGTTTATCTTGTGATATGGTTAATCGTATCCAAAACCAAAGTTTGATTAATCCCAATGTGTATGAGTGGATCAAACAAAATTAAATCTTACAACCTTGTTTCATTCATGACAGTCGGGTGGATCTAAATACCCAAGACAATGCTAAGTTTTATCTTTTCTACACCAATAGCATTAATAATTGAAAAGGAAACCCAAACCCATGAATGTACATAAGTTTTCAAGTGTATCAAGTTCAATGAAAAGAGTTTTTTGCATCAAATAAATTGGTTTTCTATTCAAGAATTAGGATTGTTGAATAAACAAGCAACGAACATTGTTTCCAAACTAAAAGATTCATGGCAAAAAGGGAAAATGGCTTGCAATAGGCTATAATTATATTAGAATGCAGATATCTGCAGGTGTACATATTGCTTATGTGATTATTGGATTTTACTGCATAAGAGATTTTAAACCCAACGTTTTAGATGAACTCTTCACTCATAATCAGGGAAACCAATCAGTTGGAAAGCAATGCTGCAAATGAGGAGTGCACCTATTTATTAATATAAGGTAGGAGGGAAAGTCATATGCTATGTGTAAGGTCGGACATAAAGTCACGGGCTATATAATATATATAAGGTAGAAGGGAAAGGAGAGGAGGACCGTATCCTCCTCTCCTTTCCCTTCTACCTTGTATATGGCCTGACTTTCCCTCCTACCTTATACAAGCCCACTCAACACTTCTTTCTATCTTATAGTTGGTTTCCCTGATGATGGGTGAAGAGTTCACATAAAATGTAGGGCTCAAAATATTTTATGCAGTAAAATCCAAAACACACAAACAAGATGTGTAATTAAGCAAAATCTGACAATATAAACAACAGATCACAAATGCAGAGAAGATCAATGAAATACATGATTTACATTTTCTAGAGTGATTTCTTTCATTAGGCATTTAATCCTATTTCCTTGAATGTTTGTTTACAACCTGTCCAGAAGCTCATTGCAATTTTGACAATATACAAAGCACTGTATGCATGCTAGAAAATAACATAGATTGATAAGGGTCGTATTAAGATACATCTTTCAGGTTATACAAATTCTTCCAACAATGATAGCTATAGCAATCTCTGAACAACTCATGCTAACTAGAAAAGGTAAATCATCAATGATCTATACCTAGGGCCTGCCTGCTGGAGCAGCCAGTGGACCAGCCCTGCCAGATTTCATCCGTGCAGCTTTTGATTGAGCAAGCATCTCATCATAGTTCTGCAAGTCATTAAACAGAATGAAAAGATTTATCAATGTAGAATCAAAGAAAAGAACATAATGAGAAGGAAGTGTAGAATATGTTCAACAACAATCCTGCAAACCTAGGTTAAATTTTAAGGCAAGACATTTAGTATAAATGAATTAAAAATGGTTAATGCTTACCCTTTTCTCCATGACCAGACCCTGTTTTGGGAGGATCTTATCAGCAATACCATAATCAATTGCTTCCTATGGGAAAAAGTATCTTGATCTTTGAATATCCTTCGCAGTCTCTTCTTGTGTTTTGCCAATTCCTTTTGCCAGTAATTCAATGTAATACTGTGTATTTACTTCCAACTCTTTTGCCTGAAGAAGACATAATTTCATCAGCTAGCCTATAATAAGTATTAAGCACTCCTTTAAAAGGAGATAAGTGAGCATTTACCTATTACTTAAGAACGACTTTCGAGATTTCTTAAGTAACATCTTAAAAAAAGGGAAAAATATTACCTTGATATACATATCGATGGAAGAACCACTCGATTTATTCACTACTGGCAGGTGTAGTTTTGCTATGATAGAAAAAAGACAGATCATCAACATATTTTTTAACAAAGAATGACTAGATATATGAACCTACTAAGATTGCATAAATTACCAGAAAAAAAACACAAATCTTATTAACATTTTCAACTGTGTTTCTGATACTTGCGTATGAGTGACCCTTGGATTTTGATAGGATATCTTACTTTCAAGTTCCAGTAGACCATATTGCAACAAGATATGAGTGTGCCCTTGAACTTATTGACAAACTGCATAATCCTGAATGAAGTAGAGACTCACATAGTACACTTACTTGTTGAGCTAGGCATAAGAGCACAATTTCCCTTGGCTTCAAGTGACAGAAGCTTTGCTGCCTGGCCAAAGGCCATTCCATAGTTCAGTGTGTAAACCTTGGGATTCACATAATGCATACAGGATATTTATAGGAATATACATTTTCTGTGATTTTCAAGATATTTAAAAACAAGATATGGCACCTCAAAAGACCCAAAGAGGACCTTGTGAGTGTCCTTGACAAAATTTTCATTTTTAATTTTGTGTTTCATGTCAATAAAGATCCATCTGTTCAAAAATAACTAAAATTTCAAATTTTAATATTATTACGAGAATTCAAAGAGGGGGAGAGTTCATGAGAGATCCCTAGAGCTAAAGGAGGACAAAACTTTCCAATCTCAATTGTGTTGCTGAAGCAGCAAATATGGAGAGCATTCAAACAAATAAACAATATATTAGAGTAAATGATACACAAACAGGGTGGAGTTTATTTGATATAAAATTGAAATCTAGTTTGAGATGATGAAGCCTTAAAACTGAACACAACCATTCACAAACTGAAAGACAATCAAACCAGGAGATCAATCATCAGATATAGTTGTCTGGCATGCAGACAAGTGCTCTTCTGAGGACAATTCCTTAACAAGATAGTTGAGTCTCGCACAAGCACTTCAACATTGCAATACAAGCACATGTTTCTACTAAAGTTTCACTATAATCCTGTGTTTATTCTTATTTTCTTGTTTTGTGCCTTTAATCTAACATGCTAATATGATTCTGGTTAGATTTTAATTGGCATAAGAGATGAGAGAAATGAGATATTTTAAAACCTGCAATTTTACACTCGTAGTTATGCAATTATTGGTCTTGTGGACCATCTTTGGCCTTGAAAACATTTAAATGTCTACTTGTTTGTATTCTTTATTATCAGCCACCCACAACAAAAAGATGTTCAGAAATTCACCTTCCTAAGAATGGAGTTACTAAATTCATTTTGCCCATTTACAATAGGTATTGCACTAAGTTACTAACCATCTTGCAGGATTAAACCTACCTCCCTAAGAATGGAGAGTTACTAAATTCATTTTACCCATTTACAATAGGTATTGCACTAAGTTACTAACCGTCTTGCAAGATTAAACCACAAAGTGACCTTAAATAATATCACAGGAATGCGGACATAATAAATGGTTGCATAACTATCTATATTCAATATGGCAGTCAGATATGAGATAAATCAAATGTAGAAATTAAGATCTTAGGTAAATCCACAATCAAATTCAGACTCACAAACAAAAATTGAACAAAACAAACAGTATGCAAAACTTGTCCTACAAATACTGCCCATAAACAATAAACTATTGTAGAATGAGGCTTTGGGCCTTTGGATCTGTTCTTTGCATGACTTCAGACAATGTTGACATTATGATTAAAGTGATACATATTAGTTCTAAAAACAAATAATATGAAATTGCAGTCACTATAATTGTTTGAATTGTGCAGTCACTCAAGAGATAACATCCACACAGAATAATTTAGTAAAATTTAAATACAGTTCACAAATTTGTTCGCAATTTTTTTTTAAAAATAGAGAGCTTACTAGGTAAGGTTGGCTTCAAGTCAACTGTCAACTGAATGGCTGACAAACATCCATTAGAAGACATTGTTCCCAGAATAGCATGAGAGTCTCCAACATTTGCAATGACAAGGTCCTGGCCCTAATAAAATACAACTACAATGATAAGCCACTGGAAAAAATTCAAACTATAAACTAAATATGAAGATAATATTATTCATTTTGAAATATGCAACAATTCCAATATTGATGCAAAGCTCTATAACATTCATTTCTTTGGGGCTCTTACTGCCTCTGCCAAAATTGGACATAAAATAAGATAGATAATTTTATTAATGTCCAACAAATGACCACAAAAGTTGGTCAATGGGTCTAAAATATTACATCTAGTGTAAGTTCAAAGTGGGAGTACAAAAGCAACTCCTAAATCAATACTAACAGCATAACAAGATATTAAACTAAGTGTCTAGCTAAAGGCTAAATGCTCTAGCTAAGAGAAGATATAAAATGAGGTGCAAGTACAAAGGAGTCACAAGAGAGTTGCTAGAAACTGAAGAGTTTAGGTGCTGAGAAGAAGAGAGGATGTCAAAGCATGTTGGAGCTAGTTGCTAAAGTGTCTGCAAGACATGCTTCTCATTGGAGTCATCAATGAGTGTGAAAATTCCAATGCACTGGCAGATGATATCCTCCAGGGAGTGGCCAAGGCTGAGAAGCCTAGCTGCATGATCCCGACGGAGTGGCTAGGGATGATGAAGTATTGTCTTTGGAGTGAGTTTCTGTATTTAAATATGAAGATTCAATTTTGATTTTGAGTTGGCAAAGTTCCAGGTTCAAACATAACCCATGCTTATTAGGTGATCTGGAGCGTCTTCCTTAACGGAATTCTTCCATGTTTTAGTAGTTTGTTATTTATGCTCAGTATTTATAGGGATCTGTTTTACTAAAAATAGCCCTCTATTCAATTACTCTTTTTGGGTTAGAGCAAATAAGAGGGAAGTTAATAATTTTAGGAAGTGGGGTTAGGAAAAAGGGGAGGAGGTGGTAGCGTGGTCTCAGGGAGGTATTTTTCCAGCTGATTGAAAAGTAGGTGCAGACACTGATAGATTTTGAGTAGTTTCTATGGCTGTTACTATCTGTAATCTGGTGTGCAATGAATAAAGAATACCGTTATGAAATTTTCATCTAGTTGAATAATTTTGTTGCCTGTCATATATATTTAGAGTGTTTGCGCCGTCTGGTTTTCTCTGTTTTACTGCCAATACTCTTGCACGTTTAAAGATGTATTGAAGAGGTTGCTTTGCATATCTGGAAACAGAGCATATGCATACCGGTGGACTATACTGAAGAATAAATTGTTGCAGATTGGAGTTTATCTGCATCATTAGGCACCTTAGTTCTCGCTATGGCTTGATAGGACTGCACTAGCAGCTTATGAAATTTCAATCATGATAGTTCATCAACTTATGGTTTTGCTCAATCCTGGGCACAATCTAAGTCACCTTTCTCTAAAGGAAGAGGGATGAATGCTAAAAGCTGATCATTTTGTCTTCCTGTGCCCTGAAGTGAAGGAAGACCCTAACCATATATGGATCAAGTTATTGAAATATGAGAATGACAATTGAGAATGCATAAATGCTTTTATACCTGTTTGAGGATGGTAATGGCAGTCGTCCCACTGCAGAAGCAATCCAAAATGGGATGTATCTTGAGTTACTTATCCATTACCTGGAAAGCTCATAGATGAGATTCCTTCCATGCTACAAACATCTTGGACTCTTCTTTGTGCACATCCCCATCCGAATCATTACACAATTTGTTTGAATCAACGACCTCAAAATCGTTACTATTTGCAGGACTAGGCCAATCAGCTAAAAGCAGTTCTTCCCACTGGTTCATAAGCAAGCTAGGTAGAGAGTCTCTAACCCTTTTGCTAACCAAGTGTCCATATGGTCCATGACCGTCAAAAACTCCAAGGAAGCTTATGTTCTCATCTGACCCAAAATGCCCCTGTGACCCAAAATTATGATGGAAACAAAAACAATATTAAATTACCGAAACTCTCATTATTCTCAAGGATATTTCCAGATATATGTAGTTCACCATGTAATTTTTCCATTTAATGAATTCATGAAAAGGAAGAAAATACATGAAACATGTTTAAAAGGGTTTTAGTTTTGATTCAATTCTGTCTTTGTTTTAGGAGCTGTATAAGCTCATGACTAAGTCTCCTTAGGGAGATCCATACTAGTCACTTGTGAATCTTCAATCTGTCAATCACTTGCTTAAGATTTTACTCATAGCTGTCACGGTGACTGGGAATACTCTTCAAATCATCCATCCCACAGGAGGGATGAATCAATACTCTTCAAATCATCTACACCACAAGAGGGATGAATCATAAAAGCATAGTTGGACTCTATATGAGCATCCACACAATTCCTCACAGGTAATCATTAATTGCAAACTCAATACAAAGTTGCAGGGATGAATCAATACTCTTCAAATCATCTACACCAGAAGAGGGATGAATCATACACCATAGGAGGGATGAATCATAAAAGCATAGTTGGACTCTGTATGAGCATCCACACAATTCCACAGGTAATCATTAATTGCAAACTAAATACAAAGTTGCAGGCATGAATCAAGACTCTTCAAATCATCTACACCACAGGAGGGATGAATCATAAAAGCATAGTTGGACTCTGTATGAGCATCCACACAATTCCTCATAGGTAATAATTAATTGCAAGCTGAATACAAAGTTGCAGGGATGAATCAATACTATTCAAATCATCTACATCACAGGAGGGATGAATCATAAAAGAATAGTTGGACTCTGTATGAGCATCCACACAATTCCTCAGGTTGTCTACAAACCAGCAACTCCCCTTATTTCTGCAACTAAGCTTCTCAATAATTGAAATAAGGATGCTGCTCAGAAAATTACCAACCCCTAGAACACTCAGAGACACCACAATACCCAGAATTTTCATAGTGTCTGACATCTGATCATAAAAGATCTCTTGCATTCCTACCATTACAAATACATCAACTATTCCAAATAGCATGTATTGTGGAAGCAGCAGAGAAATACTCAATGGAATTGTTGCATGGGGCATATCTATCAGCCCATTATCCTTTGCTACTTTGATTCTTCTAATATTTGTCAATGCAGCAGCAATCATTGACATAGTGGAGAAAAACATGCCAGTGCCTATTCTGTGAAGCAGAGTTATACCCCGTTCATTCCCTGTCAAGTTTTCTGCAACTGGAACAAAGATGCGGTCATAGACGAGCACCAATAGAACAACAGATAGGCTAATAAAACATTGTAATCTTGTAGGAGGGATTTGGAAGCGTGTTCCAATCTTTCTATCCATTGTGCTTCCATGTTTTGTGAAAAATGTGAAAGTTTGTGCATAGACAACCCCAAACATCAAACATGACATCCAAATTGGCAACAACCCAAGAACAGCTTTCACCTCTTCAATGTCTTGGACTGTGCATAATCTCCAGTTATGGCTGGTTTTGCACTCATAGTATAATTCATCTTTAATTTTTTCTCTGTCAAGAAACCTGAAAAACAAGAGTGAGGACATTCACACCAAATCTCTCAGTCATCTAAAACTGACCATAATAGGGTACACCCAACTAGAAGCAACATTGAAAAGATTGAAATTTAACAGAAAAAGGACTTACTGACTCATTACACAGTATCCATGTTCAGCAGGTAGCAGTATCTTCTCGTATATTCCTAAAGCATAAATTTTCAATCTGTCCTTCCTACAAAAATATTGTTTCAACTACCAAGAGCTTAAGCATTTCTCTTGTCACATGGAAAATTCACTGACTCCATTAAATTTGATTTGCAGCATTAGGCAACTTTAGAAAGGTCCAGTAATTTTAGTGGCAACTATTTCCTGTACTTTTGTACTAATAAATGTAAAATAACTAATTGTGAACTAGTAAGGACAAGAGAGCGTTTACCTAAACTTATCAATAGACAAACATTAGAGAGAATTTGAGGTCAAAAATGGGCCTCCTAAGAGATGTACTACAAAAATATAAGATATATTAAAATATTATGAGTTAGGGGTTTTATGG